>SNQJ01S0026690.1:78232-90918 GCA_010110895.2 Picea sitchensis | reverse complement strand
GAGTTCTGTCTTATCTCAGATCTGTCTCAGGATTGGAGGGGAGCCGACCTCTGGTTCTATCATTTGAGGGGTCGAACCCCCTTATTTACTGCACAAACCTTGGAGATCAAGTACAGTAAGGTGGCAAACCCTACAGGAGAAGCGCGACACTGTGGAGGGCCACTCTAAACCAGGTTTACATGTATTATGGTAGAAACTAGGGTAAATTCTGTTGCAAAACTGTCATACCTAGCTGGTTAGTAAACTCTGTGTTAAACAGCAGCCTCACAAGAGGGTTTAGTGCTGATTGCCATTGCAAATTTGGTGTCTTGTTGGAGGACACTACTGCTGGTTTGTGCTACTCTATCAGACATTACTACTGCTGGTTATTATCGCTATCATTAATGTATTACTACTGTTATTACTGGTATTCATCATTGTCATTACTGCTGGTTGTATACAAGTTCAGTTCTGGTTGAATACTGTTCAAGTAGTGCTGTTAGAAGACCGTTATTGTTCACTGGGAAATCAGGTATGACCTGTTGTTATTTCTATTGATAACTGTCTTGTGTAAAACTGTTGTATAATTACCCTGTTTACCAACTGCCCTAAGACCCTAGAAACCCTAGGGTTATTACAGTGGTGTCAGAGCCTTGATCCTGCCAGCTTGTGGCTGACTGGATGACGAGGAAACGAGGACAAGTGAAACAAGGAGCACCTGAAATATCAGAAGAAGAAGAAACAGGGAGCATGGGGGACCATAACGATGACAGTGTGCTGCACATCTTATGTGATTTTGCTAAAGGGCAAAATGAAATGAAGGAAGCCTTTGCGAAAGGAATTAACACCCTCGTCCAGCTATTGAGCCCACCCTAGGGCCTAATCTCCAATGGGGGCAATGGGCAGACCAGGTCTCATGCAGAGGGGAGTAACAATGAAAATGGACAGCACAGTCCACGAGCTGAAGGGAGCAACAACGGGGTCCCGATAGGAGGAAGCAATCCTCATGTGTCCAGGCAAAGTGTGCAGCCCATCATGAGTACACCCAGACCTCTCCTACCCAGCTTCATTGAAGAGCAGCCAGCACAGCAGAGCCATGGTGAGGATTTTTCCACATACTTCCAGGAATACCAAGCACTTGGAGAAGAATTTCAGGCAACTATGACTTCACAGGACTACTGAAACATTAAATACAGGAACCGGCCCAGAGAGGGGCATAGAGGAGCACCAGGACAGCAGCAAAACACTGACCTAAGGAGAAAGGTAGGGAAACTGTCCATCCCATCATATGACAGGTCATCTCGATGTTCGGCCAGATCATGGGTCCAAAAATTGGACACCTACCTCCAGCTCAATCCGATGACAGAAGCCGAAGCCATCAAAATTGCCACTACATCTGGACAGTGAGGCTCATGAATGGTGGTATCATGGGTTGGTGACACTAGGACATTCCAGCAACACATCTTATGTGGAGTTTACACAGAGACTAATCGACAGATTTGATAGGAAGGATGCAAAGATCTCCTTCCGTGAGCTGGCACAGCTGAGACAGGCAGGAACCCCCGAGGCATATATTGCAGAGTTCAAGAAAACTGTTGTGCAAGTAACTGACATCTCAAAGCACAGATTGGTGATGTTATTCACAAAAGGTTTAGCAGAACCCCTGAGTGGGTGGGTCAAGACCATCAAGCCAGCCACAGTATGAGATGCGGTTATGAAGACACTTGACATGACAGATACAATACCGAAGACAAAAGGGCCAACCAAGCCCTACATTCCTCCCAAACCCCAGGATAACAAGCCATTTCGAAAAGAATGGACCGGGAAGGATTGTATGGATGAGGAGACTAGGAGGGAGCTTAGACGAAAGAAGCTTTGCTTCACGTCTAGGGACCCCCGGGAGCCGGGGCACAGGTGCATGGGTAAAGGAAAAGCACATTACATAGAAGTGCTTTCTGACAAAGAAGATGATGAGGAGACAAGCCATGACCAGGAAGAGACACGCGATAGCTCTAAGGAGAAGCAGCCACAGAGTGCAGTCAAAGAAGATGAATCACCACATAAGGAGCCCAAGAAGGCGGTCATAGCCACACTATCAAGAGTTCACAGGTATCACACCTTTCGGATCAGAGGGGTTGTATAGGGACACTGATTGATAGTGGGGCCACCCACAATTTTATTGACGCAGCCCTAGTTGACATGAAGGGCATTCCGATAGAGGAGTTCGAAGGTTGCAGTGTGGAAGTAGCAGACGGATTACTTCACTGAATGATAGTGGGGCCACCCACAATTTTATTGACGCAACCCTAGTTGACATGAAGGGCATTCCGATAGAGGAGTTTGAAGGTTTCAGTGTGGAAGTAGCAGACGGGTACACCCTGGAGTGTACTCACATGATCAGAGGATTACACGTGACGTTGGGTAACTACACATTGACCGATGATTTCTACGTGGTGGACCTAGAAAACACTAACATAGTTTTGGGCATCCAGTGGCTCTATTCCATTGGGGGACATCAAAATGAACTACCAAATCATGAGGATGGAGTTCAGAGACAAGGAAGGGAGAAAAATTGTTCTCAAGGGAATGAATACAGATCCGCCCAGGATCGTGTCAGCTAAGAGGATGGAGATCGCCTTTAGGCATAGGAACACTGCATGGGCAACAGAATGTGTGATTACCCCCTAGAAGAAAACAGAGGATCGTCATCGCTATCATATGGAGTCTGGACATACAAAACATTAAGGGGAACATGATAAGGTGTTTGGGAAAATCCCACCCGGAGTACTGCCAGACAGGGGATTTGAGCATACCATCGAGCTCGAGGAAGGGGCCAAGCCCGTCATTACAACCCCATACCGACATCCGAAGAGATTTAAGGACGAAATTGAGAAGACCATCCGGGAGCTTTTGGAAATGGGACACATCAGACCCAGCTCCAGTCCTTTTGCTTCGCCCGTAGTACTAGTGAAGAAGAAAGATGGATCCTTGAGGATGTGTATAGATTACCGAGCTCTGAACAAGAAGACCATTAAGAACAGGTACTCGATTCTGAGGATTGGCGGGCTACTTGATGAGCTACATGGATCGATCTACTTTTCAAAGATAGACCTCTAATCAAGATTCATCAGATCAAGGTGCAAGAAGATGATGTGCACAAGACAACTTTCCGATGTCACTACGGACATTATGAGTTTCTGATCATGCCCTTTGGTTTGATCAACGCCCCGGCCACATTCCAGTCATGCATGAACCACATCTTCAACAAGCAGTTGAGGAGGTTCTTGTTGATATTCTTTGATGACCTATTGATCTACAGTAAAACATGGGAGGATCATCTGCGTCACATAAACGAGATACTCAACATCATGAAGGAACAGTCACTTTATGCCAAGGAGACAAAATGCGAGTTTGGCATGACAGAAATCTTGTATTTGGGGCATATTATTAGCGCACAGGGGGTACGAGTCCACCCAGAGAAGATACAGGCAATACTTGACTGGCCCACACCCCGATCATTAACCGAGCTACGGAGCTTCCTTGGACTATGCAGTTATTACCGACTCTTCGTGAAAGGGTTTTCCCAACTTAGTGCTCCATTGACCAATCTCACAAAGAAGGGCGCGTTTAGGTGGACAGAGGAAGCACAGAAGGTATTCAACCAAATGAATGAAGTAATGAGCACTTGCCCAGTATTGGCACTTCCCGATTTTTCTCAGTTGTTTGTCCTGGAGTGTGATGCATCCAAAGAAGGGATGGGGGCGATATTGATGCAGAACAAACACCCCATAGCTTTTGAGAGTCGTAAGCTACAGGAAACTGAGAGGCTTCCTCCCATCTGTGGCAAGGAAATGTTGGCCATCATGCATGCGTTGGCCAAATTCAAACAATTTTGTTCAAAGGTCGCTTTGTGGTGAAAACAGATCACAACAGCTTGAAGCATTTCCTAGGGAAAAAGGATCTGAGCGAGAGACAGCAGAAATGGGTCAGCAAGGTACAAGCATATGATTTTGACATAGAGTATGTCAAAGGGAAGAATAATGTGGTTGCAAATGCCTTGTCCATGAGGCCTACAGCATTTTCCATGTCTGAGATTTCAGCAGATTGGAAATCTACCCTTTTGGTAGAGTATTCCAAGAACGTCTGGGCAGGAGAGTTGATAGATGGAAAGACACAGGATGACAGATACACGATAGTAGATGACATCATCTATTATAAAGGTTGGATATATCTTGTTCCAGAGTCCACTCTCAAAGAAAAGATATTGAGAGTCATACATGACACACCATTAGCCGAGCATCCAAGATACCTGGAGACTTACAAGCAGGTACGTCAGAGATTCTCTTGGAAGGGTCTCAAGGGGGGATGTCTTGCAGTATGTGAGGGAGTGCTTGACTTGTCAAAAAAACAAGTCTGAGCTCACACACCCTGCAGGTCTACTACAGCCTTTGCATATTCCGGAGCCGAAATGGGAGAGCATTTCTATGGACTTCATCACAAGACTTCCGAAGGTACAAGGCAAGGATTGTATTTATGTGGTGGTGGACAGATTGACCAAGTTCGCTCACTTCTTCGTCGTATCCTCTGAGTACAAAGCCCCACAGGTAGCAGAACCCTTCTTCAAAGAGATATTCAGGCTTCACAGACTACCTAGGGTTATTGTGAGTGACCGGGATAGCAGATTCCTCAGCGCCTTTTGGCAGGAGTTGTTCAAATTGGCAGGGACAGAGTTGACACCCAATACAAGCTACCATCCCCAAACGGACGGGCAGACTGAGATCGTCAACAAATGGGTTGAGGGATACCTGCGTCACTATGTTTTCGGGCATCAAAAGGCGTGGATTAGATGGTTACATCTTGGTGAGTATTGCTATAATACCACCCATCACATGTCTATTGGGATGAGCCCATTCAAGGCATTGTATGGATATGAGGCCCCATCTTTTGTAGAGTTGGCGTTTGGTGAGAGCAAGGCTCCCAAAGCCAAGGATTGGATTCAGGAGGGTCGGGACATTTTGAGGGTCCTTAAGGACAACCTGAGGATGGCACAAAATCAATAGAAGACGTATGCAGATCGACACCGGGTGGAGTGTATCTTTGAAGTGGGTGACTTGGTTTTTCTAAGGCTCCAACCATATCGACAATCTTCTCTGAACAAGAGGGCTGCAGAGAAGCTCCAGCCACGTTTCTATGGGCCATACCGAGTGATAAGAAGGGTTGGAGAGGTGGCCTACGAGTTAGAATTACCGGAGGGCGGTCGGATTCACAATGTGTTCCATGTTTCTTGCCTCAAGAAGGCTTTAGGCCAACAGATTGCCTCTTCCACAAATCTACCACCCTTGGACAAGGAAGGACATTTGATTCTGGTTCCTGAGCAAATCTTGGCGTTCAAAGAAAAACGCTTGAAGAACAAGACGGTGAATGGGAGTGCTTGATGAGATGGAAGGATTTTCTGGAGTGGGATGCCACTTGGGAGGGTGAGCAGATTTTATAGCACCCTGGGTTGCAATTGCTTGAGGGAAAGCAATCTCGGGGAGGGAGGACTGTCATGTCCCCTCCCAGTTGACCCCCGAAGGGGAGGGATACACTGACTTAGGGGGATCCCCTTAAGCCACAGTCCCAAAAAGGAGGGAAGCTGCAGGTACAAAAACAAAGGAGAAATTGGTTGAGCCGACTTTACCTACAAGAATATGAGAGCCGACCTGATCATTCACCAAAAAGGAGAACCGACTTTACCAGTGGGAGAAATCCATCATGAGGAAAGAGTATAAATAAAGGAGGAGGCTCATTTGCATAGGGACAACTCGAATTTGATTGTTGATTCTATCTGAAATTGGGAGGCACTACCTCTGTCCTATATCGGGTTGTTTAGCCCCTTTCCTTGGCTGAGTTTCGGTGTGTCTCTCACCCTAGCTCAGCACAGTTGCACCCTGTTTCAGTTACTGGCTGTGGGATATCATATGCTGAGGAAGATTGCTGGATAATAGTTACAAAGGGCCGAGTTCTGTCTTATCTCAGATCTGTCTCAGGATTGGAGGGGAGCCGAGCACTGGTTCTATCATTTGAGGGGCTGAACGCCCTTATTTACTGCACAAACCTTGGAGATCGAGTACAGTGAGGTGGCAAACCCTACAGGAGGAGCGCGGCACTGTGGAGGGCCACTCTAAACCAGGTTTACATGTATTATGGTAGAAACTAGGGTAAATTCTGTTGCAAAACTGCCATACCTAGCTGGTTAGTAAACTCTGTGTTAAACAGCAGCCTCAGAAGAGGGTTTACTGCTGATTGCCATTGCAAATTTGGTGTAATGTTGGAGGACACTGCTGCTGGTTTGTGCTACTGTATCAGACATTACTACTGCTGGTTATTATCGCTATCATTAATGTAATACTACTGTCATTACTGTTATTCATCATTGTCATTACTGCTGGTTGTATATAAGTTCACTTCTGGTTGAATACTGTTCAAGTAGTGCTGTTAGAAGACCGTTATTGTTCACTGGGAAATCAAGTATTACCTGTTGTTATTGCTGTTAATAACTGTCTGGTGTAAAACTGTTGTATAATTACCCTGTTTACCAGCTGCCCTAAGACCCTAGAAACCCTAGGGTTATTACAGCTAGCTAGACTTCAGGGACTCTAGGCCTTAACTTGTCACATCTACCCTTTGCAGCCCCTTTTTTTGTATAAAATGCCTTGGACATATTTTCAATATATTAATCGTCAAAGGAAGAATTTTATTCCAAGAAAAAAGCGTGACTCTTACAAAGATGAATTACTCTACTTGGGGGGAAGGCAAGACCTGAAACTGAAGATCTAAAAGAAAAATTGGAAATAAAGTAAGACAACTGCTCAATCACACCAGTCACATGTGCGTAAAGTGGAACAAGTAGGAGGTTGATCTGGGAAGGGTTCACAACCATACAACCCCTTTCCTGCACATTAGTCTAGAATATTGACCTAAATGCCATGGACAAATTAGCCCCTTCAACCATGCAGTGAAGGTCCCAAATATCCCTCCTGCTCCAAACTAGTAAGCAGAACTCATCATTGTTCCCAAGGATCAATCAGTGGCAAATGTTTGAATGCAGTTCTTTATACATCAACTCTTGTCAAAATTCATCATATCCATATTCGACAGTCGACCAGCCACTGAGAATCACAAATTTATCATGTCTGGACTCTGTAATATATAGTCATCTATGTATAAGAACATGTAATTGTTGTCTTTATCATGTCTGTAATATGTTAATAAGATAAAGATAATTTTATTAATGTCCACAGAATGACCACAAAACGTAGGTCATGTCTGTAATATGTTAAAAAGATAAAGATAAATTTATTAATGTCCAAAGAATGACCACAAAAAGTAGGTCAATGGGACTAAATGAGTACAATCAGTGTAATATAAAGTGGGAGTGCAAAAGCAGCTCCTATATCTAAGCTAAAGCCACAGAAGGCTAAGAAACTAATCCAAGAAACGAAAAGACAGAGACAAAATGAAGTGAGTACATATGTAAAATCTTCATCTTAATAAGAGCATGTCAAGTGGGGCTGCAACTAGAAGCCAAGGCGGAACGAGAAGGGAGAGAAGAAGAAGTCTCCTCACCCAAATCCACAATCATCATGAAGGGCCCAATGCACTGTCTGAGAAGGTCACTAGGAGAGTACACAAGACTGAGGGAGATCAGCCGTGTAACCCTGTGAGAACATGTAGATGTTATCCTGCAAGGGTGGTTTGACAGGTCACAGTAGAATAAATGCCCACTGGGAATATGCGGTGATTGTATATATTAAATAGACATCCTTTTTGTTGACATATAACTAACGTATTCTGTGTATCAAGTACTTATTTTAATAAAACATTCAACAATAAATAACTGAAATAACTTGCAAACATTAAGATCAGAAGTTCCAGTCCTGTTAATACATCTTTCAAGCTGCAGAAAACGATGTTTTATGTAACGTGTCCTTCTAGAGTCAATTAAAAAAAGGAGAATTCTCCATAGATCTCTTTTACTTCCAAAACAATAGAATCAACCAACAAATATGTAACGATGTATGTATCCTGTGCAGAGTAGAAACCAATCACCGTTTGAGTCATCCAAGAATTATCAAATATAGATGCTATACCTGCACTTCACGAAGCAAAATACCATCAGTCATAAATTTAATGGAGCTGTTCTCTCCTATTCTTCGATCATGCCGCACTTGAAATCCAACTTCCTTCCCCAACTGAAAGGACAGCTCATAAGCCACTCTTTTCGTGGTGGCAAGAACTGCGACACGACGGGGCTGAGTGACACCTATGTTTGCTGCTCTTTCTTTGCCCTTTCTTGAACCAAATCCAGCTTCAAATAGAAACTGCCAAAACAACCATGGGTTAAGTTGTATCACCTGTATGGCTTGGTGCAAAATCCAACCCCACTTAATAAAGAGAGCTGACCAGTTTTATAGATTCAACAAAGAAAACGAACTGAGTAATAATTAGACACATTACCTGTGGAACTTGAGTAGTTTTGCCACATCCAGTCTCCCCACATATAATCACTACTGAATGATGACTGACAGCCTCCATAATCTCCTGCTCCATCATAATTATTGGAAGGTTTTTTCTGCTTTCTTCAACATCCGGTGGTCTTGAAACATGAACTACAAAATTAGTGCGCAAAGGAGCCCATTCAAAATCCTTAGAAGCACCACTGGTTTGTGCATCTATCTTTCCACTGTCCCCTTCAGAAACCTGGCAACCATGATTGTTTGGAATGTAAATGCACTGGGATTTCAAATCACTAAGACTAAAATGAATAAAAAGAAGTCCATCAAAAAGTAGAGTACACTACTCAAAAGTGTTTAATTTTTAAATTTAAAAATCTAAACTCATTTTTAACCAAAAAAAGAAAAAGAAAATTATATATATTAATATATGTTGTGACCACAGCAATCTTGAAACTTTTGACATCCTGGAAGCTTGAAAATCACAAGAATGATAGGGCCAATCCAAAGAGTTAAGACTCAATATATTGTGATCCATACAGTCAAAATGCAGTACGTTTGTAGCTGTTGGTTACACTATTTCACAGACTAAAAAAGGACAAAAACTCTTGTTGAAATCTTGTTTGAGTCAGGATATTATGTTGGAATAATTGCAACAATAATAGTATAGAGTTGACAGATTGTTTGTAAAAGAGTGTTTTGAAAGTAATAGAAACAAATCTTTTATAATGAAGAGGCTGAAAGTGTACTTATGTGCCAAGTAATTTCATGGAAAAATTTAAGGAGGCAAATGAGATCAGATCTAACTTTGGTGCAACATAGCCCAGAGAGCATTCTCTGAAAAATATAAAATGAGAGGTAACCTGTACATTTCAATTTGATTTTATTTCAATTTATTTCTTTTTTAATTCTATATTAAATATCATTGGTCAATCAAGATTTCCAGAATAACGCATGGAAGAAGAACTCCTGGAGGGACATGAGTTAATTGACAGGTCACAAACCAGGGATATTTACTGGGAAATACTTGAGTCGGGATTTTTGTTCATTTTCGGGCCGTTAGTGACCTTAACCATTGGGGATTCTTGGTAGCAATTTTGATATTTTGTGTTTTCGGCAGGTCAATCCACCCAAAAGGGGCAGCTTTAAATGGAAACAATGTATTATTTATGCCTACAAATTGCTATTGCAGGTAGTGAAGAAGAAGATGGTGCCCAAAACAGTCCCAAACTCTGTCCCAAAGGTTTATCACGAGGTACTGCCTCTGATTCTGACTTGGAACTAAGAGAACAATAGTAAGAGCACCGAAAATAGAGCAAGAGAGTGCAAGATAAGATAATTTTATTAAGGTCTAACAAATGACCAAAGTAGGTCAAGGGGACTAAAAACGTACATCCAGTATAAAATTATGAAAACAATGAGGGAGTGCGAAAGCAACTCCTAGATCAATAAAAGATAAAGAACTACATGTCTTTCTAAAAGCTAAATATCTATCCAAGAGAAGAAATAAAATAAGGTACAACTAGAAGAGAAACTCAAAGCAAGAAAAGAGGAGAAGATGCCAAGGCCTGTTAGAGCTGGAATTGGAGCTCGAATTTGAGCTGGCACTGGAGCTGAAACTAGCGCTCGCTGCCAAGGACACATATGGGGACAGCAATACATTTCCGTCATCAGAATCATCAATAACTATGAAGGATCCAATGCACTAGTAGATGATATCCCTCGGGGAGTACCCAAGACTGATAAGCGCTAGTCGTATGATCATGGGGGAGCACAAGAAAAAGAAATCCTAGTTCTCCTAGTATCCAAGGTCATGGGGAAGAAACTCCTAATAAAACCCAGTTGCTCAACCAACCCTAAGCGGTGGAGAGTCGAGCAAGAAGGTGGGGGGAGGCGGGAGGGCAACTTTGAGGCCATTTAGAATTGGTCTATCTTCTGAGTTGGTGGTGTATGCTCTGCATCCTAGACCAAAAGCTCCTCATGGATCTGAAGGAGGTCGATACATTCACTATAAAAAGGACACCATGGAGACATGAACATTTTGGTACCATATATTTCACTAGATTTTTTCCACATGGGTTCTCTCCCTTTTGGTCACTCATTGGATCATAGCATGTGTTGAATTTATAGTTGAGGATTAGGGTTTAGGGTTATATTGTGGGACAAGTTGAGGATCCTCCCCACATAATAGGACGATATAGAACCAAATGAACACTAACCCTCTACAAGGTTTTTCTCTTCCACTACCACTAGGGACCCATCAAGCTTCAGCAAAGAGCACCCAACTTCCTCCCAGGATAGTCCATCCTAGCCCCCTTGGTGTAACAACCCTAGTTAAATAACTAATTGTCAAAGTTAAATAATTGTTAAAGGTTTATTAAGTTTAATTAATTGTCCTAATGTATATTAGTTAATTAATGATTATTTATTAATAATATTAATTGATTAATTATTTATTTGTTTATTGTTTAATGTATATTAATTAACTCATTAATTAATTAATTAACTCATTAATTAATTAATTAACTCATTAAATGTTTGGGTAACGAATTAAAGTTTAATAAATTTTAATTTTTTAAAAGAAAAACTTAACGTATTGAAGGATGGTTGGCATTGAATGGAGGGATAAGGTGGTTGGCATTGAATGGAGAGGCGGTGAATGGACGGGGGGGATATGAGGGGGCAAAGACAGTCGAGAGGGGACTTTTGGATTTTGGGGGCAGGGAGAATTTTTGGGGAGATTAGGAGATTGTATTGGAGCATTTTCCAGGGGGGGAAATTGGAAAACTGTATTTCTGGTTTTGGCTTGAGRAATTTTTGTTGSACTGTTACATGGGAGCATCGGTTGCTGGGAGTTTTGGGCTCGGGGGCCAGGAATCCTCACGGAATCCTGGAGCTAGGGAGCCGGATAGGCTCTATTCCTAGCTAGCAGGGAGGAAAGATTCAGTTTTGGGCARAGTTTGGGCARAGCAGCTTGGTCAGAGTTTGGGCAAAGCAGCTTGGACAGACAGAGTGGGAAACAACATCACTTGAGAGGTATTTATGTTCATTGTTAATGCATGTCATTATCGTTATGATGGTTCACTATTTTTTTATATGATTTTTATATCATGCTCCTCATTTGAATTTGCTGAACCATGAACTGTTAGTTTGTTAGTTTGTTGAATATAAAACCGTAAAGAAATTATCAAAATCAATGTTATGATTATATTTAAATTTTAGGTTCTGTTAGCAGGACACTACACTTGGTGGAAGCCATTCTTCAAACAACACCATTAAGCTTAGCATTAGCACTTTCACAGTGGTTGATGAGACAACAGACTTCTCCTCTGATTCTAATCCAAAATAGGATCTTTATGCTTTGTCGGTCTTTTGACTTTCATCTAGCCAACCCTCACACATGTTCAATCTCTCCTTCGCGGTCTACAATCTACCTATTTGGATTTTTGTACTAAAATGTTTCAAAACTTGAAACGCATTTCAAAATGTCCTCAAATGCCAAAAACATTTCAAGGTAGTTTTACAATTAACTAGGGCCCTTTTTTGGCTCAGGCAAGGCGCATTTTGAACCCACAAAACCATTGAAATGACTAAGAAACGCGAAAAAAAACACACATAAGAAGGAAAAAAATCATCCTCCTTTTCAAAATTGCCATTAGATTTTAATCTTAATCATTAAAGTCAATGTTGACATTTACCTATATTTATACTTTTAACCACTATTGAATATATCGCTGATATTTCGGAAATTTTGGATATGTCGCCGACATTTTCACTAGCCCGAAATTTTTGGAGGAAAATGTCGCGACACTTCTGACATTTTGAATGTGTCGCGACACATTCATTAACTCGCGGGTTTTGGGGAATATGTCGCGGGTCGATGGAATGTGTCGGACTGCTGGGTTTAGCCGCGTAAAAAGTGCACGTGAGAGGGTTTTAGAGGCCGCGGGTTCCTTTTTTTTTGCTCATTGTTTCATTTGTAAAGTGTGAGAGAGCTAGAGAGGTGTGAAGGAAGTCATTGTGCATCTACCCAAGGAGGAGAAAGCCAAGGATCTTGCTGCCATTAGCACCAGCGGAGAGATCAAGATTTCCAGGTATGATCAAAAACGTTTTTCTTTCATTTGTTTGAAGTTTGAACTTGAAGATTTGAACTTTGTTTTTTTTATTTTTAGAGTTAGGCTAGGGTTTGCAATGTGCCTCTTCTTGTTGTTT
>SNQJ01S0026690.1:26094-40466 GCA_010110895.2 Picea sitchensis | reverse complement strand
CCACACTAGCAAAATGGGAAATTAAAAATGCCAAAGCATTAACACTCATCAAATCTTCAGTTAATGATGAGATGTATGTCCACATTGAAAATACTACTGATGCATGGTCTGCTTTGAAAATTTTTAAGGATTTATTTGATACTCAGCTTGAATCAAAGAAAGTTGCTCCAACAGAAATTGACTGAAGCAGGTGATGTCCTTGAATATATTTCCAGACTTAAGAACATTAAGCAGGCAATAATAAATGTTGGTTTTCAAGCAGTAGATGATAGTTTCATGACCACAATTTTAATTGTTGGATTTCCTTCTTCCTATACACAATTTTTGGAAACTTTACAAGTAACTGGAAAGTTAGAAAAGCTAAAGTTGATGAGATAAGTGAAATGTTATCTCAACACGACAAAACTTTTGGAAAGAAAAAGCAAGTTGGGGAAGATGTTTTTTTCACAGAGGCTAGCACAAGTAAATCCTCAGCTGACAGTTCTAGAAGCAGAGGAAGAGGACATTTCAATCAAAACAAGCAACACATAGTGTACAAGGTCGTGGTCGAATCCAAGGTAGAGGAAACAATTTTTCAGGCAAGAGTGATGCAGGAGCATCTCTCCATGTCAGCCAGCCAGCCATGTCAGCGCCCATGCATTCATATGCTAAAAAGGGAGGCGCAGCCTCATTTGAATTTGAAATGAATGTAATTAAATGTGCTTAGGCTGTTGAGCCAAGAAAGCCATGCATTTGCGCATGCTATAGATAAGATAGGCATTTACTGCTACATCGGTTGAGATCTAGATCCAGGCGCTGGACTAGACAACCATTGATTGTAATTTATTAGAGTAGGTGAACCTAGAGGGAAGCGCTAAGAGCGCCTCAGGTAAAAGGGATTTTATATCTCATTTTGAGGGAGTGGAGTTGTTGTAATGGTAGAGAAGAGAAGAGTCGAGAGAGCTCAGGAACACCATTGTAAAAATACAGGCATTGTTGCCATTTTTAATAAAAACAACAGTTTTTCCTGCACATGTTCTGTGTTGAATGGATGTCTGTGTGTGTGTTCCATGTATATGCTGTGAATGTGTGTGTTAGTGCATTTGCAGGGAGTCGGTTTGATTTCAGGTGGAAGGTCTTTAAGGCTTCACACCAGGAGGGGGTGACAGAACGTTGAGGGTTCTGATAGCCGTGCTCTGAGGATGCACTTCTGAACTCTGAGGAGTCAGACAAAGACGTGTTGAGGCATAGGACTAAAGTCAACAACTCAGGAAGAAGACCTGTGAGGTTACTGAACACCTCAGGAGGCAAGGCTGTGTGGCTGAAATAAAGTTGCAGACAGAATTGTGGATGATTCTGTGAGAGCTCTGCCAAGTGGGCATCGAGCGTGTGTACAAGAGTGCACAAAGGAAGGAACTCTGCTGAGAGTTCAAAAGAAGCAAAATCACTGAGGATTCTGTAGAGCTCTGCCAGGTGGGCATTGAGCAGGTGCGTAGGAACGTAGAGAGTTTGAGAAAGACCAGAATCACTGAGGATTCTGAGAGCTCTGCCAGGAGGGCATTGAGCGAGTGAAGAGGTGCATAGGAGAACTGAACTATTGAATGTTCTGAGAAGGAACTCTGCCAGGAGGGCATCGAGTCTTTGTGCGGGTAGGCACTGGAGGAAGAAAGAACACTTTGAGTTCGGGAGTGAAGAAAGAGTCCATTGAGGGACCTTTGTTGGGTTGTTGAACACCCAGAAAGACTCAGTAACGTAGTTGCTTGAGCAACAGGACAGCCAGGAAGGCGTCAATATTCTCCATCTGCAGGAGAAGGGAAGAACGGTAAAATCCCCAAGGGATCTGAGTGTTTACAGAAGCTTAGAAGAGATAGCATGCTGGGTGCAGGAGAAGATTCTGCAGGAGCGCAGACGTCGAAATCCTTTAAGGATTCGAGAAGAACAAGCTCAGAAGGAATAGCGTCATGGAGAATGCGCAAAGAGGCTCAAGGTAAAAGGAGCTCGCAGAGGGAAAAGAAGCAAAGGCTGAGGCCTTTTGGGAACCTTAGAAATTCTTCCAAGGCAGGACGAAAGCACAGGAGCTCTGGAGGAGTAGCAGCCATCGTCAGATCGACAGGAGAGAACAGATCTGGACCGTTGAAGATTCACGTCCAGGGGAGCTCTAGAGGAAGGGCACAGAAGGAGGAGATCGACAGCCGTCGGATCTCATATAGAAATCCCGTGAGCCGTTGGATCGGGAGAAGGTGCGTGGAGGTTAAGTCTCAGGGGAAGCGCAGGGAAGGAAGACAGGTCTGAGCCGTTAGATTTGGTGTAGGGTCGCCGACAGCCGTCAGATCTGCAGAAGATGCGAGGGAGATAAGCCTCGGGAGCAAGAAGAGAAGTCCCGACGAGAGGAGTCATCATCGGGATATCGACCATCGGGAAATCGGAGTTCCCTAGGTCGTGTGAATCAGGACTTTGAAAGTCTCGAAATCCCGAGAGTTAATCTGAGCCGTCCGTTTGAGGAGGGGTACGTGTCACGCGATCGTCCATTCCGGAGATCCGAGGCACCAGGCATCATGACTTGCAGGTCTCGAAACGACGACAATATCTGAACCGTTCGTTGGAGGACGCGTGACAGCGATCGAGCACCGTCAAGGAGAGCCGACAGGGAAGTCAACCCCTCGGTGTTTGGATTCAATCGGGAATGAGGATATCGGAGATCCCGAGCACATAGTTTTCGTGCATAACAGAATCGCGAAACACTATTTCTCGATCGGATCAGGACCGTCCATTGCGAGGACGCGTGTCCGAGGATCCCGAGGAGTCGGGGATCGACATATCGGAGTTTCCGGAGGCAAGAAACTCTTGCAGCTCGAAGTCGTGATTCACGATATCCCTACGGAGGAGCGTGTGGGGCCATTGAGGTGCTCAATGAAGGACAGGTGGCAGATCAAAGGCGGGAGCCAATTGGAAGACAGAGCTGTAGTGGGAGCCAGCTGTCAGAACAACAAAGGAGGAGGATAGCGCCGAGGTGGAGGACAGCTGTCAACTAAACAGAGAATCGAGATTTGGACGATCGGGAATCCCGTAGGCGTTTGCATCGTGACATCGCAAACCCTGTAGCCCCGACAGGATAAGGTAGCGGTCACGGAGGTCGGCCACATGAGCCAGGAGCTGAACCAGAAGGGCTAGCGTGTAGAGGAGCGCATCGCAAATCGGAGAATCGCGAGTCCGGAGGACTTGTGAATTTTGACATCTCAAGTTTCGAAATTCTGATAGGAGGAACCGCGACAAAAGGTAGGCCACGGTCGTGGGGAAATGGTCATGTGGACCCGGAGCTGAGTCAGGAGGGACAACGCGTGGAGAAAAGCGCTCATCGGAGAATCGGTGATCGAGAGTTTGGGGAGACAGAGGTTCCTGACATTGGAGATCGCGAAACCCCGAATCCCGATAGGGTGATACANATATGGACCATGAACACTGCCAGCAGGGCTAGTGCCTAAGGTGCATCAGATAATCGGAGATCAGGAGTTGGAGAGGTGCAGAACTCTCGACATGGTAAACGCCGAAACTCCGAAAGCCCGATATAGAGTCGGGGATCACCACGGCTAAGTGTAGAGGCCGAGAGGAAAGTCAGAAGGACCTGTGGATCGGGTTTGCACAGTGATCCCGAGAGGAATCTAAAGAGCCGCTTCGGCTCAACAGAGAGAATCAGAACGATCCTGTGAGCAAGAGGTTAGCTTAAGAGACCCTGCGGGGTGATAGGTCAAACCTCTACTGCGTCAAGTGGTATCAGAGCTAATTGTTTGTCTGTATATTTCAGGCAAGAGGAGCGAAGAAGAGAAGGAGCACTCTGATACACGTCAAGTGGTATCAGAGCGAGTTCTTGTCTGTATATTTCAGGCAAGAGGAGAAAACAGAAAGAAGGAAAAAAGACAGAGTTGTTGAGGACTCTGTGAGGACTTGCTTGCAGGTAGGCAACAGTCCATAGACAGTCAGCAGGACTCTGAGAGAATGAAGCTGGAACACTTAGGGATGCAGAGTGACAGCAACAGGTTTGCTAGGAAGGCAGACAGACACAGCAAAATAGTTGTTGAAGGCCATAAGCATGTTGAAAAGAAGAGCCCAAAGCTGATGAGCGCAGCAGAAATGGATAAAGAGCTCGCTGACATAAAGCGAGAGATGGAGGAGCTCGAAATAAAGATGTGGCAGAGTAAGAAGCCAAGATGGGTGTATGAATGGCCCATGAAGACGCCAAAGGTGAAATGGCCAGTCAGGGAGCTGATGGTCATAAGACAACGCAGTATGTTGAAGAAATGGTTGAGGTATGCTGAAAACCTCAAGGCCACAGAGGAAGAGATGATTGATCACTGTTGGCCAGAGACTGGAAAAGGTCTCGATGATTGGGATGATGAAGAATTTGAAATGAGGTCGTCTGATGATCTCAAAGACTGCCAGGAGGGCAGAGCAGAAGAAATTCTAGATTGTCAGGAGGGCAACGAGTTGAGATCAGCTGAGGATCTCACGGACTGTCAGGAGGACAACAAAGAAATTTCACATTGCCAGCTGGGCAATGATGAGAGATCGCTGAGGTATCTCGAAGACTGCCGGGAGGGCAGCGAAAGCGTATTGAACTACCAGGTGGGCAAAGATGAAAATTTGGGACCATCTGAAGGTCTCATGGACTCAGGGAAGAGTTCAGTTCAACAAGGAGTGTTGATGAAGGTGAGATCAATTGATCTCATAGTCTGCCAGGAGGGTAGCAGAGACATCCCATATTGCCAGGAGGGCAGTAGAGACATCCCATATTACCAGGAGGGCAGGGATGAGCAGATGAGTCAGATTCTGCCAGCGAAGCTGACAGAGCAGGAAATCTCAGAATCGGATCAGCAGGTACAACTGACAGTGGATGATTTGAGGAGCTGTATGATGATTGGGGAAATCAAAGTAGTCCTACCATCTGCCCAGGAGGAGGCAAAAAAATGTGTTGCATATGATCCAGCAACAGAAATAGAGGAACAGTCGACCGTGACTGTCTAAGGCAAATTGGAGCAGGTGTTTGAGACTTCCCAAGCACAAGCACAAGCAGATGAAGAGGATGATGAGCATTCTGAGGAATGGCTCAATATTTTCAGCCAGGAAGCTGAAAAGAATGCAACATGGGAGGTTGCAGAAACAGAGGAAGAGGAAGCAGACAACTTATGCTTTGTTGATCTGTGGGATCAGATAGAAGCCCTGGAGGAAAGGGTGAGAGTGTAGGGAAGGCACATCCAACATGTAAGGTTGGAAACCGATAAGGAGGAAGACGTGGGAGATCATGATGATCTGCCCAATGGCCAAAATTTTTTGCAGCCGAGGAGACTGCATGGACATGACCAGCCACTAAAGCAGCGGGATGAAGTAATAGAGGACATCAGGAAGTTGATGTTGAAGTCAGGAGACACTGCCAGCAGGGAGCAACTGGGCAGAAGGAGAGAAGAAGCAACAGTAGCAGCGCAACAAAAGCAGCGGCAACAGCAGAAAGGAGCGGATGAACAACTCCATAGATTCGTTTGGGATCCAAGAGGATTCCCACAGCTACAGGGGAAGCTCATGAGAAGGAGCTCATGATTTTTGCAGCTGTGGAGTATGATGCAGGAGCATCGTTCCATGTCAGCCAGCCAGCCAGCCAACCACATCAGCACGCATGCATTCATATGCTAAAAAGTGAGGCACAACCTCATTTGAATTTGAAATGAATGTAATTAAATGTTCTTAGGTTGTTGAGCCAAGAAAGCCATGCCTTTACGCAGGCTGTAGATAAGATAGGCATTTACTGCTAGATCGGCTGAGATCTAGATCCAGGCGCTGGACTAGACAACCATTGATTGTAATTTATTAGAGTAGGTGAACCTGGAGGGAAGCGCTAAGAGCCCCTTAGGTAAAAGAGATTTTAGATCTCATTTTGAGGGAGTGGAGTTGTTGTAATGGTAGAGAAGAGAAGAGCCGAGAGAGCTCAGGAACACCAATGTAAAAATACAGGCATTGTTGCCATTTTTAATAAAAACAACAGTTTTTCCTGCACATGTTATGTGTTGAATGGATGTCTGTGTGTGTGTTCCATGTATATGTTCTGAATGTGTGTGTTAGTGCATTTGCAGGGAGTCGGTTTGATTTCAGGTGGAAGGTCTTTAAGGCTTCACACCAGGAGGGGGTGACAAAACGTTGAGGGTTCTGATAGTCATGCATTGAGGATGCACTTCTGAACTCTGAGGAGTCAGACAAAGACGTGTTGAGGCACAGGACTGAAGTCAACAACTCAGGAAGAAGACCTGTGAGGTTACTGAACACCTCAGGAGGCAAGGCTGTGTGGCTGAAACACAGTTGCAGACATAATCGTGGATGATTCTGTGAGAGCTCTTCCAAGTGGGCATCGAGCGTGTGTACAGGAGTGCACAAACTAAGGAACTCTGCTGAGAGTTCAAAAGAAGCAGAATCACTGAGGATTCTGTAGAGCTCTGCTAGGTGGGCATTGAGCAGGTGCATACGAACGTAGAGAGTTTGAGAAAGACCATAATCACTGAGGATTCTGAGAGCTCTGCCAGGAGGGCATTGAGCGAGTGAAGAGGTGCATAGGAGAACTGAACTATTGAAGGTTCTGAGAAGGAACTCTGCCAGGAGGGCATCGAGTCTGTGTGCGGGTAGGCACTGGAGGAAGAAAGAACTCTTTGAGTTCGGGAGCGAAGAAAGAGTCCATTGAGGGACCTTTGTTGGGTTGCTGAACACCCAGAAAGACTCAGCAACGTAGTTGCTTGAGCAACAAGACAACCAGGAAGGCGCCAATATTCTCCATCTGCAGGAGAAGGGAAGAAGGGTAAAATCCCCAAGGGATCTGAGTGTTTACGGAAGCTCATAAGATAGCACGTTGGGTGCATGAGAAGATTTTGCAGGAGCGCAGACGTCGAAATCCTTTAAGGATTTGAGAAGAACAAGCTCGGAAGGAATAGCGTCATGGAGAACGCGCAGCGAGGCTCAAGGTAAAAGGATCTCGCAGAGGGAAAAGAAGCACAGGCTGATGCCTTTTGGGAACCTTGGAATATCTTCCAAGGTAGGACGAAAGCACAGGGAGCTCTGAAGGAGCAGCAACCATCGTTAGATCGGCAGGAGAGAACAGATCTGGACCATTGAAGATTCACATCCAGGGGAGATCTAGAGGAAGGGCACAGAAGGAGGAGACCGACAACCATCGGATCTCATATAGAAATCTCGTCAGCTGTTGGATCGGGAGAAGGTGCGCGGAGGTTAAGTCTCAGGGGAAGCGCAAGGAAGGAAGACAGGTCTGAGCCGTTAGATTTGGTGCAGGGTCGCCGACAACCGTCAAATCTGCAGAAGATGCGAGGGAGATAAGCCTCGGGAGAAAGAAGAGAAGTCCCGATGAGAGGAGTCATCATCGGGATATCGGCCATCAGGAAATCGGAGTTCCCGAGGTCGTGTGAATCGGGACTTTGAAAGTCTCGAAATCTCGAGAGTTAATCTGAGCCGTCCGTCTGAGGAGGGGTACGTGTCACGTGATCGTCTGTTCCGAAGATCCGAGGCACCAGGCATCAGGACTTGCAGGTCTCGAAACGACGACAATATCTGAACCGTTCGTTGGAGGACGCGTGACAACGATCGAGCACCATCAAGGAGAGCCGACAGGGAAGTCAACCCCTCGGTGTTTGGAGTCAATCGGGAATTGGGATATCGGAGATCCCGGGCACATAGGTTTCATTCATAACATAATCGCAAAATGCGATTTCCCGATCGGATCAGGACCGTCCATTGTGAGGACGCGTGTCCGAGGATCCCGAGGAGTTGGGGATCGGCATATCGGAGTTTCCGGAGGTAAGAAACTCTTGCAGCTCGAAGTCGCGATTTGCGATATCCCGACGGAGGAGCGTGTGGGGCCACCCAGGTGCTCAGTGAAGGATAGGTGGCAGATCAAAGGCGGGATCCAATTGGAAGGCGGAGCTGTAGTGGGAGCCAGCTGTCAGAACAACAGAGGAGGAGGACAACGCCGAGGTGGAGGACAACTGTCAACTAAACGGAGAATCGAGATTTGGATGATCAGGAATCCCGTAGGCGTTTGCATCGTGACATCGCAAACCCCATAGCCCCGACAGGATAAGGTAGCGGTCACGGAGGTCGGCCACATGAGCCAAGAGCTGAACTGGAAGGGCTAGCGCGTAGAGGAGCGCATCGCAAATCGGAGAATCACGAGTCCGGAGGACTTGTGAATTTTGACATCGCAAGTGTCGAAATTCTGATAGGAGGAGCCGCGACAAAAGGTAGGCCACGGTCGTGGGGAAATGGTCATGTGGACCCGGAGCTGAGTCAAGAGGGCCAGTGCGTGGAGAAAAGCACTCATCGGAGAATCGGTGATCGGGAGTTTGGGGAGACAGAGGTTCGTGACATTGGAGATCGCGAAACCCCGAATCCCGATAGGGTGATACAAGCCTGCGGTCATGTGAAGACGATCATATGGACCAGGAACACTGCCAGCAGGGCTAGTGCCTAAGGTGCATCGGATAATCGGAGATCGAGAGTTGGAGAGGTGCGAAACTCTCGACAGGGTAAACGCCGAAACTCCAAAACCTCGATATAGAGTCGGGGATCACCACGGCTAAGTGTAGAGGCCGAGATGAAAGTCAGAAGGACCTGTGGATCGGGTTTGCACAATGATCCCGAGAGGAATCTAAAGAGCCGCTTCGGCTCAACAGAGAGAATCGGAACGATCCTGTGAGCAGGAGGTCAGCTTAAGAGACCCTGCGGGGTGATAGGTCAGACCTCTACTGCGTCAAAGAGCAATTTTCAAAGCAGAGGAAACAATCAAGGCAAAGGACAAACTCAAAACAGAGGTCAAAACAGAGGCATAGGACAGAATCCAGGCAGAGGAAGAGATTTAATTCAAATTGTTTGTAGAAGATGTAACAAAGTTGGTCATTATGTAGAAGATTGTCTAACTTCCATTGATAAAATTTCCAAGTTTCATCAAAACACATCACAGTTTGTAAATGATCGAGATGGTGATGGTTCATAATATGTCTTTACCTCATATTTAGCATTACAGATTTCCACCTATCGTAAAAGTGATTATGAAGATTCTTGGATTTTAGATTCAGGAGCATCTCAACACATGTCTTTCAGACATGACTTCTTTTGGATTTTTCAAGAATGTCATCTTAATTCCATCTTTCTTGCAGATAATACCAAACATACTCCTTATGGAAAAGGTGTAGTTAAAGTTTATTTACCTGAGATTGGAGAAAGAATGATTTCAAATGTATGGTATGTACCAACCTTTAAAAGGAATTTGTTGTCTTTAGTCACGATTCGACCAACAGGACATCAGGTGATTATGGAAGATGGCTTAATTAAGATTAATTCAGTCAAACAAAATATGAAAACAATGATGACATGATATGAAGATGGAAAACTATTAAGTATAAAAGGTACAATTATTCCAAGGAATTTTGAATTTGCAGGAGCAATAAGTACAAGTATTTCACCTATAATATTGTGGCATGTAAGATATGGACATCTAAACTTTGAAAGTCTCTCTCAATTGCCAAAACAAGGGATGGTTAAGGGACTTCCAACTTTCAAAAAGGAAAATGAAAAATGTGAAGCTTGCATTTATGGAAAACAAAGTCGAGAGAGTTTTCCAACAAGTTCATGGCGTGCAAATAGGCGTTTGCAACTAGTTCACAGTGATGTTTGTGGACCACTACAAACTTCTTTAGGTGGTTGCAAATATTTTTTACTCTTTATTGATGATTTCAGTAGAATGACTTGGGTTTATTTCTTGAAGCAAAAGTCAGAAGCATTTGAAAAGTTTAAAAATTTTCGCCAACTTGTTGAAAACGAAGTTAAAGAAAAGATAGGCACTCTTAGGACAAATAATGGAGGGGAATTCACTTCTAATGAATTCAAAACTTATTGCACATACAATGGGATAAGAAGACATATTACAAATGTCTACACTCCACATCAAAATGGAGTCGTAGAAAGAATGAATCACACCTTGTTAGGAATGGCAAGATCCATGTTAACTTTTAAAAAGTTAAGTCCTACATATTGGGAAAAAGCAATCCATACAACTATCTACTTAAGGAACAGATCTCCAACTGCTTCTTTGGACGAAATCACACCTTATGAAGCATGGTTTGGTTTCAAACCTCGCGTTAACCATCTCGAAGTTTTTGGATCAGTATGTTATGCCTTAGTTTCGAAAGAAAAAAGAACTAAGCTTGACTCAAAAAGTTTGAAATGCACAATGATTGGGTATTCTAATGAGAAGAAAGGGTACCGACTTTTGTCCAATGGAAAATTTATTGTGAGTAGGGATGTATTTTTTTATGAAACTGAAAGTAAGAGTGCTGAAGAAATAGAAAGTCTTCTTCAAAAGTTAGAAACTAAAGGCAATCAAAGAAAAGGAAAAATGCAAAGTCAAGCAAATTCACAAAATTGGTATGAACTTGATTTTACTTCATCTGAAGATGATTCATCTAGTCGATTTACTTCAACAACACCATCTGGTTCTTCTAGGAGTTCATCAACATCTCCTAGCAACGGTAGTTCATCTAACAATGATTCTCCACCTCCAGAATCTTCAACTGATCGACGGACATCAGTTTACATTAATCCAATTTACAATAATGGTAATTCAGATCCCCAAACAAGTGAACATCAACTACCAAAATGGGCAGTTCAACTTTTGAAAGATGTAAGGCCTGATGAGCAGAATAAAACAGGAACAAGGGGGTCACACAGAAGTGAAGGAAATTTAGCCTTGATAGCAAATGATTTTACCGAACCTTCCACATACAAAGAAGCAGTAAAACACAAAGAATGACAACAGGCTATGATTGAAGAGTATCAAACAATAATTGATAACAACACTTGGAAACTTGTTGATTGTCCTAAAAGTCTTAAACCCATCGGATGCAAATGGGTTTACAAAATTAAATACAACCAAAATGGAGAAATTGACAAGTATAAAGCAAGACTTGTGGCTAAAGGTTTTGTGCAGCAGGAAGGCATTGATTATGAGGAAACTTTTGCTCCAACGACTAAATGGAACACCATTCAATTAACACTTGCATTGGCCGCTCAGAAAGGTTGGAAAGTTCATCAAATGGATGTAAAAAGTGCTTTTCTCAATGGAGACTTACAGGAAGATGTATATATGCAACAACCTCCAGGTTTTGAAATTGAAGGGCAGGAACATAAAGTCTGCAAATTAATCAAGGCTTTATATGGGTTAAAAAAAGCTCCTTGAGCTTTGTATGCCAAAATGGATGAATACCTTAGGAAAATTGGTTTTCAACGAAGTGAATCTGATGATACTTTGTATAAACATCAACAGGGTCCATATCTGGTGATTCTTGTTATGTATGTAGATGATTTGATCATTACTGGAAATAATGATGATCATATTGCACAAGTGAAAAGGAGTTACATGAAGGTTTTAAGATGCCAAATTTGGGACTACTTCACTACTATCTTGGAGTTGAAGTATTCCAATGTCGACATCATATTTTCATTTCTCAGAGTAAGTATGCAGCAAAAATTCTTCAACGATTTGGAATGCAGGATTGCAAACCATCTCTTACCCCTATGGAGCAAAACTTGAAACTTTCAAAATTTGAAGAGGGGGGGAATGGTAGACAACACTACTTATACATAGTTGATTGGCAACTTGATTTATCTAGAAAACACTCGACTAGATCTATCTTATGCAGTCGGTATTCTTTCACGCTTTATGCAGGAACCACGGGACAACCACCTGAATGCATCCAAAAGAGTTCTTCGATATATCCAAGGAACAAAATATTTTGGTCTTCTTTACAAAAAGACTAAAAAATTTGTACTTGGTGGATTTTTAGATGTCGACTTTGCTGGAAGTATTGATGATCGAGCATCAACATCAGGTTATTTAATGAACATGGGTTAAGCAACAGTGTCTTGGAGTTGTAAGAAACAAGCTATAGTGGTCACTTCTCCAGCAGAAGCAGAATACATCTCATCATGGGAAGCAACATGTGAAATTGTTTGGTTACACAGAGTTTTGCAAGACTTGGGGCATTTCTCAAGCAGAAGCTACATCGTTATTCATTGACAACTAGTCAACCATTAATCTTGCCAAGAATTATGTTTTTCATTCAAAGACAAAGCATGTGGACACCAAGTATCATCACATCAGATCACTCATTGAAAAGGATGTCATCAAGCCAATTTATTGTCCTTCAAAAGATCAGATCTCTAACATTTTCACGAAACCTCTTGGCAGAATAAAATTTACTAAGTTCAAGGATGAACTTGGTATCTGTTGTAATGTATCTTTGGATCATAGGGGAGAATGTTAGATGATCCAAAATACAAATATCATAGTTTAAAAAGTTAGGATAAAATAATTATTAATTTAGAATATTAAATTAATAATCTAGAATATTTGATTAATAAATGGAGACATTTAGAAATAGAATATTGTTGTGAAAGATATGACTCTAGAAAGGTGTCGTATCTTAGGCTCTAAATTAGGAATATAGTTAAAAGATTGTTAAAATAACATTTATTGTAAATGGACACTTGTTTATTTAATAAGTGATCCATAACTAGATTTGGTTAGGACATTTAACTTATATATAACTCATTACAAGAGTGTTGGTGTGTTGGTGTGTAAACTCTTGCAAATTCTCATATGTATTTTTTTTTCCTATTTAATAAAATTGTGTGTCTGAGGACACTTTGACCATTATGTGTGATAATGACCTTGACATTAGGTACATGCCAGACATCTATTATCTGACATTGTACTGTTAATGTAATTGCCATAGTGGACGATGACTCAATTGCATTGGCACAAACAATATTAATTTTGTGATTAATTAACATCCTTGAAGCATGTGAATCCCAAACAACGCCTAACACTTTTCGAACAATCGTCTGTTCAAAAAATACATTGTTCTATATTTTAAAAATTAAGAAATTGTATGGTCCTTGAGGTGTAGGACAGTTGGTGACGGAGTGCGTTGTTAAGCCACTCCGTGATGTTAAAGTCATCGGTTCAAAACCTTCGGGGACAAAAAATCCAACCATGTTAAGGGTTGGTGTGGCTCAGGCTGGGTGCGATCCCCGAGTGATTTTGACGGCTTAGATGCCCCTGAGTCGCGGTTTCTCAAGACACAGGTTAATCGCGTAGCCAACAGGTCCCGCACAAATTAACAAACAAAAAAAATAAAATAAGAAATTGTATGGTTTGAACATATATTTTTTTCAAATATTGCATCAACTGCAACAAAATAAATGCATTTTCCTTATCCAAAGCAAGGGAAACAACAGGAAGATTGAAATTAGGTGGAAACAGATATGGAAACACACCACTACATTAAGGTCTCTTCTAAAGAATGAAATAAAATGATTACATGAAGGTGGTAGTAAAAGGTGATTTTCAGAAACCAAATCATTACCTGAACACGCGAAACTTCTTGTAGAAGGTGGTAGTATAAAGTAATCCTCGGAAAGTGTTGCAAAGTCCATAATCCATAATTCCTTCCCATTAACTTTTTCCAGTTACATGTCGATGCAGGGATTAAAAAGTTTTGAGAGCATCGTTCCCTCGTTATATACCCACCTTCAAGTAGGAGGGGAATAGTCGTGTAAATAGGGGCAAGCCCATCGACCCAGATGCAATCATATGTGTAGGAGTAGTAAAATAAAAAATGTGTAGTAGCGATAGACAATTGACTTTGGGTGGAGTCTGTAACTACATCCAGAGGACAGTGAACAAATTTTGACAAAGAATATGGCTTTCTGTCAAGTCTGTTACCACACCCAGAAGTAGCTCAACAAAATTTGAAATATAAACTTCTGTAATTTTAGTATGTTGTTTTAACCACCCATACCGTTTCTCTTACTCGCGACGAGCCAAATCTATAATTTCCTTCTGAGTACATTTGCGAATGGAGTAATATTTCGTGTCATTTCCGAATATTACAAACCATTTTGCAAGACATGGTAAGTGCAACTCCTCTGACGAAAGACAAATTCTTGTGTGCTCTGCAGAATTTGATACACTTGCCAAATCTGTGTTGTTGGAAGAAACTATATACTTCAACGAAGGAGCATTTTTTAGATGACCTGAAAATCCCTTCCAACTCCCAGCAAGAAAACAAAGAAGATCAACAAACAAATCTTCAGGCAGTCCTTTCAACCCACCAAAGCATCGAATACAGGGAGAACACCAATCATAAGATACTTGTTTTTCCTGTATGAGTTTTTGTTGGCTAACAAAGTTTTTTTTTGGCTCAAAGCTCACGTCACATAAAACCATTCTCTCATCTTTCAATTGGGCCTCAATTGCATTTCTAATTTGTCTTACATGTCCATGACCA
>SNQJ01S0026690.1:11375-22135 GCA_010110895.2 Picea sitchensis | reverse complement strand
ATTGTTTAGTCTATACGCTACTAATTTAATCCATAGAATCATTTTTTTTCCTCCAAGAAAAAAATCACAACTTTTATTCAAAGAGAGAACAAAAATTACATCTCGTGCTATCACACTTTTGAATTCAAAAACTAAGTTTAATTAGAAACTAGATCCCCTCTATCCAAATAAATCTCCCTAAATTAAGAAATTTAACTACTATGCATGTAAAGAGACATGTTAATGGTCTTATACATCATTATACTTTTAGATGATAATAAATAACAATATTATGCTCCATCACTATCGAGATATATTCAACTAGAAGTCTAAAACCCAACATTTTGAGAAACAAGATAAAATAAAATAAAAAAAATCCGAAATGATTAGAAATTGACATAAATGACAAAGAGATACCATCTCTCTAAATTCTTCAAGAACCCGAGACAATCTGCAATCTATTTCCCTTCTTTAAAAAGTGTGTTAGCTCCCTCATTGAGTCAAAGATGTGCAACTATAGACAAGTGAAGAAAGACAAAAGAAGAACATCATTGAGATGAATAAATATCATATTCCCAAATGCCATGTTTTTCTTATTATGTTGAAGTGGGATCAAAAGACTTGAGGCGTGTAGCTTTTAAGATTCTCACGGAGCTTATCAAGTAATTGAACTCAAGGCAATAATCATTATGCTTCCTTAAAACCATTCATTTTCATCCCTTATATCTCGAAATTTAAGGTGTAAACTTCTAACCAAAATAATCATGTAAATACTTAAGTGCCACTAATTTACTTGAAGCAACAACTAACATGTTTTATTTTCACCAAGAAATATGGGCATTAATCTTGTATGAAATTCAAAATCTATTTGGAATTCACAATTTAAGAACCTAGATTAAGGATCTTTCCAATTCTTTTAAATATTGCTTCAAATTTACAAGGAGATTAATTTATCATGTAGGAGTTCATGGGGCAAGAGTAATTTTCTCAAGCACTCCACACATAGTCAACTTTTCATTACCTTTCCATTTTAAGCAGGTAAGCAATTTTGCTAGCATCATACTAATGTAATTAACATAATGGAAAGTTAATGAGGAAATATATGAAATTAAGTGATTATTATCTAGTGTATATTCAGTTTAACGTGGAAGTATGTTGAAAGATGAAAAACATCTCAAATTCTATTTTCTCCATGTCATCTCTTATTCTTATGGGTTTAAATGAATTGAGGTTTGGAGAGATAATATAATGAGGAGTCTAGGGTTTCAATTATAGGGCTTCAATCTCGAGATTCATAATTCTAATGGTGAGAATGCATATGGATATTGAACCCATGGACTACTCATTTGAACCCTGTGAAGGGATTTGGATATGGGCTTCCACGTGCCTAGGTGTCTTTCATAGTCAATAGAATGTTGAGTCTTCCAAGGTGGATGTGCTAGGGGTCCAATAAGACACTTTGGAAATTTTTGTGGAAGAAGCTAGATCTTGTGAGGTGTTAGGTATTGACAAGACCCTTTGTGGGATCTTTGATGTGAAGGATGGGCCTAATTGAGGTGACCTAACAACATAGGCCCAAAACCCAAACATTCTAATTTCTTAGAAGGTGTTGGTGGACTCCTTAGAGAAACATCCACTTATACATGGTTGGTATCATTTATGGTTGAGATGGAGATGGTATCTAATCATCTTTGACCCCCAATAGCTGTTCTTGATTAATGAAAACCTCCTTGGAAAATGTTTCCACATTGGTTCATCTTTCATAAATCCAAGAATTTCACCTATGAAATTATCCTTATTATTAATTAATCTAATATGGGCCTAAAGGCCAACGTAATAGGACTTAGATCTTATCCCATTATTCCATGCTAATATATTTATAGCAAAAGCTTTCCTTGAGCACTCTAATTTTTTCAACTTTACACTGATAAAATCACAAGTAAGCTAGATAAGGCCAAAAGCATGTTGCTTACAACAAGGATGGAAGGGTAAGTGCACACCAAATACACAAACCAACCCTCCACATAGAATATCCAACTACAAGTTTTTTAATTGGTCACTAACCTTGAACCTCTTACCAACAAACCTTGAACCTCTTACCAATTAACCCCAAACCCCTTACTAACTAACTCTAAACCCCAAACCCTAAAACCATGAACCCTAAATGCCTTATTGACTAACCCCGAAGCCCTTACCCATTAACCTAGAACCTGAAACCCCTTACCCACTAACATTGAACCCCTTACATACTAAACACAAATCCCTTACCTACAATCTGTGAATACATTACTATTATTACACATATACACTTGTTTTATTATAATACACATATTATTACCATGATATTACATACAAATTGTATTATGTAAATGGAGTGTTCAACCAAAATCGACATCAATTTCAACTACATTTGGCACAAATTTGTAAATTTGCTTGAGCAAGATCCCTTTATTTACCATATCATCAACACTAGGGACCATTTGCATGGTTTTCTCATCACTACACAATACTTGAGTTGAATTGCATTAGAGGTCTAATGAATCTTAGGGTTTTTAAAAAATGATTTTCATTTATCAATTTTGAGTAGGCTCAACCATCAATCCTAGGCCATTTGCATTAGTTTTTCACCATTACACCCTACCTAAGTGTGAATTGTATTGGAGATCTAAGGAATGTCATGGTTTCCTAAAATTGATTCTTGTCTATGACCTTTGAGGACGTTCAATGGCATGGTAGGAAATAAGGGCAACTTATAGATTGCTTGCATAAATTGAGATAGAGCTTCTTTCAATCATTGTTGAGTACATTCGATGCTAGGCATCATACAATTCTTTTTAAATATGCCATGAATAGATTAATTTACTTGTGAAGTAGTGTTTATAGGTTGTGGCAACTAACCTATATATGGATACATCGAAAAAGTTTATAAAAAACTTAAGATTAGTTTTAGAAACCAAATTGATTAAGATATCATATTCTTTGTTGATAAATGCAAGTTGATCCATTCTGACATTCTAATATGGATGGATACATCGAAAAAGTTTATAAAAAAATTAAGATTAGTTTTAGAAACCAAATTGATTAAGATATCATATTCTTTGTTGATAAATACAAGTTGATCCATTTTGACATTCTAATATGGATACATCGAAAAAGTTTATAAAAAACTTAAGATTAGTTTTAGAAACCAAATTGATTAAAATATCATATTCTTTGTTGATAGATGCAAGTTGATCCATTCTGACATTTTATGAGATGATTAATTCAACCATGGATTGAATTCTAAAGGTTGGTTATATATATATATATATATATATATAAATAAATGTTGTTAAGCATGCGAATATGAAAATGAGTGATAACCCAATCAAACAAAAACAATGTTACTAGGCACGTCAATATGAAAATGAGTGATGGCCATTATTCCAACAAAACCAAAGTAGTGTTAGCACACCCCTTCCTAGGCATGCCACGTGGTATTGTGTGGCCCAAGGAGATGACCACTAACCATAGTTCCAAAAGATGCCGAACTACTTATTCATTTCCTTCCAACCATAATACGACGTTTAATAATGCATCAAATACTAGAATACATAAAATATAGAGTAAAGGTCAAAATCAAGAATGACCCTCAGTGTAGTGAAGAAGCCTACATTTATAAGATCAATTACATTTTTGGTTTAGAGGAGGTGAGACAATGAAGATAAAGTCTTCTAGTCTTTAATAGACCTACATTCCCACACACCAAATTTTAATCTTTTCTCTCGAAATTGAGTATAGAGACTCTACTACAACTACAATGTTATCCATAATTTGTAATTTATAAGTTCAATGTATAGAATGTCCATGAACAAGTCTAACCTCTTCGCTAAAAGTTGTCATAATCTTCAATATACAAGATGCCAAAATGTTCAATATTATGTAGTGTTTAATTTTAATCTTTCATATATAAAATGTAGAGTGTTTAATATTATGTAGTGGTAAATTTAATATTGAATAGTGTTTTTAATATTATGTAGTATACGATTTTATGTTTGACCGATGATACTACATGATTTTGTTTTGGTTTTTAATGTGCACTTTACCATAGTCATTGGTAATCTTTAGATAAAATTTTTGATACTAAGTTGTTATATTTCCATTGTTATATTAGTGTTGTTAGTGAGACCCTTCAATTGTAATTGTATCCTTTGTTTCTTATATATATACCAAGGAGACCTAGTTTTAGAAATCACATCATCTTGTATATTTGTTTTATTATAAAAGGAGGTTATCTCCTCGAAGAGGCTTCACATTCATTTTTCTCTCTCATTCTCAAGGTGTGGAGTCACTTCTCTTTCTATTTTTATGCTATTTGGGTGTTTGGTGCATAGCATTTGGTTTCAGAGAATACAATCCTAGGGTTTGGCTCCTTCAAACAAGTCATCTTAGCATTTTCACTATAACCTTTTTTTGAGAATTTTTAGATAGTGAACATTTTGGGAGATTGACAAGACATATCAAATCGATTGTGGTAAAAAATTCAAATCATGATTCACTATAATTTGTAAGTTTGTTATATCCTGTGGAAATCAGGGTTGTTGATTAGCCCTAAAACTAGTCTCGAATAGATGTTCTTGGTAAAACTATCATAACTTATTTTTTGGGACATCTCAAGCAACAAAATTTTTAGGAGAATAAGGAGGCATATCTCAAACCCTTTGGTAAAAAATTTGTATTCTAATTCACTATAATTTTTAAGTTACAAGCTATGGAAGTTAGGGTTTTTTATTAGTCCTAAAACTAGTCTCAAATAGGTGTCATGAGGTAAAGCAATCACATCTGATTATGAAAAGATTCCATTTGAGTGCCACTAATTTCATTGAAAAGAGGACAAACCATAGTGTTTTAGGTAAAAAAAATTCACAATCATATCGTACAAATTGGACAGGTGGCATGCCATACAAGTTCACTCTCTCGAAAGTGAAACAAATCAACAAGTTTTGGGAAAGTTACCATAACTTTCACTTGACACATCAAATTTTGGACAAACATGTGGAATTGTAGATAAGACATATTAGAATACTATAAGTTAAAAATTATATTCTTGAAAGTGTTGAAATTTTAGAGATACTTTAGGAGAAAGGTCAACTAGCAAGACAACTCCAAATCAGGGTTGAGAAAGGTCAACTAGCAAGACAACTCCAAATTAGGGTTGAGAAAGGTCAACTAGCAAGACAACTCCAAATCAGGGTTTCAAAAGGTATGTTAACTTAAAATTATCATAATTTTTTATTGTATTGTCTAATTGAGGTAATTCAAAATCTGATGGAAAGAGGAAACATATGATAACATGTTTGAAAAAGAATAATAACCATTTTGGATCATTATTATCAATATATTTAGGTTTGGAGTTGAGGGATTGGGTTAGACCTTCATTAAGAATCAATGGAAATACTGAACTTTAGTGTAGATGGAGATAAAGATCGAACAAATCTCATGTATTGGTTGAGGATGATAAAGAAAATTGATTTGAAGCATTGTTTGTTAGCTTTTTATTTTCAGGGTGAAGCTTCTAAGTGGTGGAATAGCCTTTATGATTTTTTTTTTTTTTTTGTTTGCTAGTTTGTCCGTGACCTGCGGGACTAGCCTGTGGCTGAGAAACCGCGACTCAGGGGAATCTAAGCCATTAAAATCACTCGAGGATCACACCCAGCCTGAGCCACACCAACCCTTAACATGGTTGAATTTTTTGTCCCCGCGGATTTCGAACCAGTGACTTTAACATCACGAAGTGCCTTAACTGTACACTCTGTCACCAACTGTCCTACACCTTGGGGACGCCTTTATGAAAATATTATATGCTACTTCACATGGGAAATTTTTGAAGAATTCTTGTTAAATAAATGGATCAAGGATACAAAAATGGAGTCATTGTATAAAATTCAAGATGAGTTAAAAACAACAAAAGAATGACAATAAATTAGCACCCAGGTACTATTGTCCCTATAAGATATTGTAGAGGATTGGAAGTGTGGCTTGCAAATTGGAATTGCCTCCATCTTCACATGTTCATTTAGTCTTCCATGTTTCTTACTTACATAAGGTAATTAGCAACAATAGCCTAGTTTTAACTATTTTAACAAAGATTAATGAAGAAGGGAAAATCATACTAGAACCATAAACAATCCTTGAAAAAGGGATCAAGCAACTACAAAATTGAGCAATTACCAAGTACCTCATTAAGTGGGAGAACCTACTAGTAGAAGAGATGACATGGGAATATGAGCTCTTCATACAAAAACATCCACAACTAATCAACTGTTGAGGGAAACACTCATCTAAAGGGAAGGGGCATGTTAAGCCCTAGATAAAGCCTTTAATGTTGAGTTATTGAATTTATATTGTTATATTAGTGTTGTCATCTAGACCCTTTAACTATAATTGTACCCTTTATGTCCTATATACATCAAGGAGACCTAGTTTTGGAAATCATCTCATCTTGTACATTTGTTCTATTGTAAAAGGAGGTTTCCCCCTTGAAGAGACTTCACATTCATTCTTCTCTCTCATTCTTGAGGCATGTAGTCCCTTCTCTTTATATTTTTATGCTATTTGGGTGTTCAATGTATAACATTATAAAACTGGGTCTTCTTGGTATATATAGGAGAGAAAGGGTACACTTATAATTAAAGGGTCTAGTTGACCACACTAATATAACAATAGAAATCTAATGAATCAATATCTAGGGCTTAACATGCTTCTCCCCTTCAAATAAGTGTTGCCCTCAACACTTGATTATCCATGGATGTTTCTACATGAATAACGAATATTTCCATGTTTCTTCATCTATTATCAAGTTCTTCCACTTGACGAGGTACTTAGTATTTGCTCAATTTCATAGTTCCTTGACCCTTGTTTCAATGATTGTTTCTAGTTCAGGTACTATTTTCCATTATTCATTAATCTCTGGTAAAATAGTTTGAGCTAGGAACTTGTCGACGATTCCCTTCCTTAAGAAAAAAAATGGAAGACTAGATGTACACATGAAGATGGTGTCAACTCCAATTTGTAACTTGTACTTCCAATCCTGTGCAACACCTTATAGGGATTGTTATCACATGCTAAATTTTATTAATTTTTCCAAAGCCTCTTGTCCTTGCGTTATCTTTCCACTAAGATTTTAAAACTTTTTCACCAGCTCCGTCAAGTTCCCATCACCTAAAGCCTTCACTTGACTAATCATCCAAAATAGTCATGTCCTCCATGAGTCAAAATTGGCAAATATCCCAAACCTATATCTAGCCTTAATGCTTATCTAAATTCCTTCGTCCCATCACTTCATTCACTTTTTCCCTTATTATCATATTCCCATTGAAAATTTAATATATTCCTTTCTTTTTATTAAGCTTAAGCTCCCTTATCTTATCCACAAAGTCATGTGATGAATCTCATATGCCCAAAGTCCTTAGAAAAATGGAAAAAGTTTATAATTATTAACATAAATATTTTTATATTAAAATATTTATATTGATATTTAATCCAAAAATAATTCATATTAAACACGAAGCCATGAGCACAAATCTCAATAAATATTAAATTAAAGTGGAAAAGTAAAAAAGGGTGAATGGACAACGACCAATGTTCATTGCGAAGGTTGAAAGTGATCGGGGGTTAATCTCCTAAAATGGTTTCGTAATCCAAACCACTATTTTGATGTTGGGGTACGTATCAACTACTGGTGGATTGCAGAGGATGGAGTGGTATGGATTAAAACCACTCTCCACGAGCTCTGGAATTTTCCTTACCTTGAATTAAGATTATTTCTTGTTCCCACAATAAAATAAGATGATTTCATGAATCTACGTGCCATAAATATGAACTATGAAGTTGTTATGATAATGTTTTCCTCCCGGTGGAAGAATTTTAGTAGAAATAAAAGTTTTATAGAGAAATAAATGTTTTTTGGATGTGAAAATGTACCTAAACGGAAGATTTGGATAATTGTTTATCCAAAGTTTTTACATAAGTAAAAGGGGAAGATCAAGGGATATTGTCATAAGTTTACCAAAGATGGTTTCCAAGACATGGTTTTCAAAACCACGGGAAGCAAACCAGTAAATAGTTTTCACAGTAAAATGGTAAATATTTATTGGGCAAAACAAGACATGGTTTTTAGAGAGAATGGATGGTTTTGACAAAAGGGTTTTGAATTTCATTTATGAAATTCATAAGATCAAATTGCAAAACAATGGAGAAGTTTTACAGGAGATGGTAACCAAGGCATGGTTTTTCAAAACCACGAGCTTGAATGGGAATGTGGAAATGGAATGTTACGGGTTAAAGAAATATTTGGGAAATATTTTTATCAAAATATTTTATTCCCAAATATTTGAAAATTGATATTTCTTAGGTAGATATGGATAAATAAAATCACATTTGGAAGAGTACATGTGGCATTTCAAAGAGCATGTGGCAGTCAATGAAATATTTCAGGCACAAAATCAACTAGTTCCAGATTTAAAGGCAACAGTTGAGGAGCAAATCAATTTTTTAGGCAGATTTGAAGGCAGTTAAATGAAAATGCATGACAGAACTTATCCAAGCAAGAGAACAATTTTATTCAAATTAATTCTTGGCATTTCGAATTTCAGTTGAGCATTTTTCAGGAGTATATCAACAGTTAAAGGAATAAGAACATATGTGGCAGTAAAAATCCAAATTTCAAGGAACTAGTTCCAGATTTGATTCCAACAACTTCTAGCAGTCTTCAACATTCAAGATCCACTGCAACCAAATTTATTTTTAGTTTATTTTTACTTGATTTTATTTCCAGCAAAATAGGAATAATTGCATAATTGTTTTTATTATTTAAACTATCAGTTTGTATGTAAAGGGGGCTCGACTTTCAGCCAGAGAGGCTTTTGGATCGTGTATCAATTTCTCAGAACATCTTTATGAATTAATACAGAAGCACTGTGTTGTTGGAGGCAAATATTCATCACGGTGTTGTTTTCAGTGTGTTTTCCTGTTAATGCTTATCTCCATTATTGTTCGTTCTTTCTAGTATTTAATTGAAAGTAAATGTTTGGAATTCATCTACATTTGATGCTCCATTCATACAGTAAATACTTGTTTAGGTGTCAAGGATTTCATGTTCATAATTGATCTATATTCGGTGATCTGTCCATGGATATCTATCTCCTTTCTTTTTTTCTTCTAAAGTTACACTAAGAACTCACCCTTTGTTAGGTGCTCTTAGTGTAATGGGTTGTCCTTTTCTCTTTTCTGCTGTCATCCAAATACTGATCATTTGCTTAAGAACATTACTTACTTTGCCTTTTCTTTTTTAGAGTACACCATCAACTATTGACTCAATATTTTTAATTTTCAGGTTTTGACTCCATTTCCCAATGGTTTCCTTCTCTTGCTTGTCCTACCAACCCTTTAAAAACAAAAAACCAAACCTGTCCTATTGCATAATCTGACCTCTGTGCATTTATTGATTAATCCTTTGAGCTATTACCAGTCATTAGACATCTGATAGAGCCCTCTTTGGTTGGAAGGATCAAAGTACAACCTAAACTTGGTTTGAGGTTACCTTGAGGTTTCTTTGATACAGCCTAAAGAAATTACCAAGTGATAACATTTTTGGCGTCGTTGCTTTGGAGTCAAAGGTGAAATCTTCCCTTGGATAAACGACAAATTTCAGATCTGATTGTTGATGGTGAACAACAGTCATGCACAAGGAAGTTGTAAATCATCCACCTGGTGACTCCATTATCATTTGTATCCAGATGACATAATATCAATGGTGACTCCACTAGGGAAGGTTTTAAAGCTTGAAGAAGGTACTAGTGACTCCACTGGATTTGATGACGAACTCGAATGTTGCTACAATTGTTTCAAGGTATGCATGTTTCAACTTTTCACGGATTTATGGTTTCCCGAATCCTTTTCCCAAGGATGAATATTTTTTAATTAATGGTCCAAAATTTAGTGGAGATGATTTGAGTTTGACTTTAAAGCATAGCTCAAACTTTCGTGACTTTACTGAGTTGCTAAGAGTCAAGCATGAAGATGTTTTCATCATACTGTTTTATGATTCATTCCAAGGGAAGTGTAAGAGTTGGGCTGAAGGTTTTCCTGCTAGATCTATTAGAACTATTACAAATTTTTAGGTTGTCTTTTTGGAAACATGGATGAATGAGGTAGAGTTTGTGACAGACTCTCCTTCCATTAAAATTTTATAGAATGGAACGACATGTGCAGTGAAGATGGGGGTGATGAAAACTTTTCTGCATTTTTGTCTTCTTATTTAAAGTCATGCAAATGTAGCTCAAAGGCCAAGATTCAATTTTTGGATGAATTTGCCAAAGATATTGAGAGAGAACTCAAAGCTTTAGAAGATCAAAAAATACCCCAAATTTCTTCATTTCAGAGTCTTCCTTATGAATTTTTATTTTAGCAGAAGAAAAATGACACATGGCTACCTTTTCCCTTTGGTATTGAGGATCAACAAACAAAATTTTACAAATATGTTTTCTATGATCATGTGGCTGACTACATGGAGGGTTTTTTCAGCTTAAATGTTCAACAATATTTTCATTGTGGAGTCAAAATGCATCATGAATTGCCTCTGTTATTATATTGCCTAGTTTTCATTTTGTTCAAGCATGGTAAAGGAGTCAAATTATTGAATTGGTTACTTGATTGGCTATACTAGATTTTCCATGTCACTTGATTCAACAATTGTTTTCGGCATGTTAGAGTAGGATTGTGTACATAAATAAGCTTGAAGA
>SNQJ01S0026690.1:0-11365 GCA_010110895.2 Picea sitchensis | reverse complement strand
GACATAATATCAATGGTGACTCCACTAGGGAAGGTTTTAAAGCTTGAAGAAGGTACTAGTGACTCCACTGGATTTGATGACGAACTCGAATGTTGCTACAATTGTTTCAAGGTATGCATGTTTCAACTTTTCACGGATTTATGGTTTCCCGAATCCTTTTCCCAAGGATGAATATTTTTTAATTAATGGTCCAAAATTTAGTGGAGATGATTTGAGTTTGACTTTAAAGCATAGCTCAAACTTTCGTGACTTTACTGAGTTGCTAAGAGTCAAGCATGAAGATGTTTTCATCATACTGTTTTATGATTCATTCCAAGGGAAGTGTAAGAGTTGGGCTGAAGGTTTTCCTGCTAGATCTATTAGAACTATTACAAATTTTTAGGTTGTCTTTTTGGAAACATGGATGAATGAGGTAGAGTTTGTGACAGACTCTCCTTCCATTAAAATTTTATAGAATGGAACGACATGTGCAGTGAAGATGGGGGTGATGAAAACTTTTCTGCATTTTTGTCTTCTTATTTAAAGTCATGCAAATGTAGCTCAAAGGCCAAGATTCAATTTTTGGATGAATTTGCCAAAGATATTGAGAGAGAACTCAAAGCTTTAGAAGATCAAAAAATACCCCAAATTTCTTCATTTCAGAGTCTTCCTTATGAATTTTTATTTTAGCAGAAGAAAAATGACACATGGCTACCTTTTCCCTTTGGTATTGAGGATCAACAAACAAAATTTTACAAATATGTTTTCTATGATCATGTGGCTGACTACATGGAGGGTTTTTTCAGCTTAAATGTTCAACAATATTTTCATTGTGGAGTCAAAATGCATCATGAATTGCCTCTGTTATTATATTGCCTAGTTTTCATTTTGTTCAAGCATGGTAAAGGAGTCAAATTATTGAATTGGTTACTTGATTGGCTATACTAGATTTTCCATGTCACTTGATTCAACAATTGTTTTCGGCATGTTAGAGTAGGATTGTGTACATAAATAAGCTTGAAGAACAAGCATTATTATCAGTTTGAGTGTGAAATTATAGTTTGAATTCAACGATTTCTTTCAGTTTGTTTTCAACTTTCAGAGGTTCTCATTTCAACATGTGTATAATAAGTTGTTTGAACAGTTGATTGCAGTTGCAACATTGTTTTAGTGTGTTTTCAAATTGCAGTGACAATAAATTTGAGTTTTAGTTTTCAACAACGATTTTTCAGTTAGGAAAGGTTACATGTTACAGTTTGCAGGTTGCAAGTGGCAAGGTGTGAGAGGTTTGTAGCAACCCAATGGATCAGGCACATGGTTTACCAGTTCTTTGGCAGCGCACAGGGAGCGTGCCATCCCCATTGGAGCCAATGTTATCACATGCTAATTTGTATTAATTTTTCCAAAGCCTCTTGTCCTTATGCTATCTTTCCACTCAGATTTCAAAACTTTTTCACCAGCTTCATCAAGTTCCCATCACCTAAAGCCTTCACTCGACTAATCATTCAAAATATTCATGTCCCCCATGAGTCAAAATTGGCAAATATCCCAAACCTATATCTATCCTTTATGCTTATCTAAATTCCTTGGTCTCATCAGTTCATTCACTTTTACCCTTATTATCATATTCCCATTGAAAATTTAATATATTCCTTTCTTTTTATTAAGCTTAAGCTCCCTTATCTTATCCACAAAGTCATGTGACGAGTCTCATATGCCAAAGTCCTTTGAAAAATGGAAAAAGTTTATAATTATTGATATAAATATTTTTATATTAAAATATTTATAGTAATATTTAATCCAAAAATAATTCATATTAAACACCAAGTCATGGGCATCAATCTCAATAAATATTAAATTAAAGTGGAAAAGTAAAAAGGGGTGAATGGTCAATGACCAATGTTCATTGCAGAGGTTGAAAGTGATCGGGGTTTAATCTCCTAAAATGGTTCCACAATCCAAACCACTATTTTGATGCTGGGGTACATATCAACTCCTGGTGGATTGCGGAGGATGGAGTGGTATGGATTAAAACCACTCTCCACGAGCTCCAAAATTTTCCTTACCTTGAATTAAGATTATTTCCCATTCCCCACAATAATATAAGATGATTTCATGAATCTGTGTGCCGTAAATATGAAATATGAAGTTTTTTCCGAAGATTTGGATAACTGTTTATCCAAAGTTTTTACAGAAGTAAAAGGGGAAGATCTAGGGATATTTTCATAAGTTTACCAAAGATGGTTTCCAAGACATGGTTTTCAAAACCACAGGAAACAAACTAATAAATAGTTTTCACAGTAAAATGGTAAATATTTATTGGGTAAAACAAGACATGGTTTTTAGAAACAATGGATGGTTTTGAGAAAAAGGGTTTTGAATTTCATTTATGAAATTCATAAAATCAAATTGCAAAATAATGGAGAAGTTTTATAGAAGATGGTAACCAAGGCATGGTTATTCAAAACCACGAGCTTGAATGGGAATGTGGAAATGGAATGTTAAATATTTGAAAATTGATATTTCTCAGGTAGATATGGATAAATAAAATGAGATTTGGAAGAGTACAAGTGGCATTTCAAAGAGCATGTGGCAGTCAATGATTTATTTTAGGCTCAAAATCAACCAGTCCCAGATTTAAAGGCAACAGTTGAGGAGAAAATCAAATTTTTAGGCAGATTTGAAGGCAGTTAAATGCCAATGGATGGCAGAGCTTATCCAAGCAAGAGAATAATTTTATTCAAATTAATTCTTGGCATTTCAAATTTCAGTTGAGCATTTTCAAGAATGTATCAACAGTTAAAGGAATAAGAACATATGTGGTAGTAAAACTCCAAATTTCAAGGAACTAGTTCCATATTTGATTCCAACAACTTCTAGTAGTCTTCAACATTCGAGATCCACTGCAACCAAATTTATTTTTAGTTTATTTTTACTTGATTTTATTTCCAACAAAATAGGAACAATTGCATAATTGTTTTTATTATTTAAACTATCAGTTTGTATGTAAAGGGGGTTCAACTTTAAGCCAGAGAGGCTATTGGACTGTGTATCAATTTATCAAAACATCTTTATGAATTAATACAGAAGCACCATGCTTTTGGAGGCAACGATTCATCACGGTGTTGTTTTCAAAGTGTTTTCCTGTTAATGCCTATCTCCATTATTGTTTGTTCTTTCTAGGATTTAGCTGAGAGTAAATGTTTGGAATTCATCTACATTTGATGCTCCATTCATACAGTAAATACTTGTTTAGGTGTTAAGGATTTCATGTCCATAATTCATCTATATTCGATGATCTGTCCATGTCAATCTATCTCCTTTCTGTTTTTCTTCTAAAGTTACATTAAGAACTCACCCTTTGTTAGGTGCTCTTAGTGTAATGGGTTGTCCTCTTCTCTTTTCTACTGCCATCCAAACACTGATCATTTGCCAAAGAACAATACTTACTTTGCCTTTTCTTTCTGAGAGTACACCATCAACTATTGACTCAATATTTTTAAGTTTCAGGCTTTGATTCCATTGCCCAATGGTTTTCTTCTCTTGCTTGTCCTACCAACCCTTTAAAAATAAAAAACCAAACCCATCCTATTGCATAATCTAACCTCTGTGCATTTATTGATGAATCCTTTGAGATTTTATCTGTCATTAGACATCTGAGAGAGCCCTCTCTCATTGGAAGGGTCAAATTCTAACCTAAAGTTGGTTTGAGGTTACCTTGAGGTTTCTTTGATACAACCCAAAAAATTTACCAAGTGATAACATTTTTGGCGCCGTTGTCGGGGAATCGAAGGTGAAATCTTCCCTGGGATAAACGACAAAGTTCAGATATTATTGTTGATGGTGGACAGTAGTCAGGCACAAGGAGGCTGTAAATCAACCACCTGACAACTTCATTATCAGTTGTATCCAGATGACAAAATATCAATGGTGACTCCATTGGGGAAGGTCTTAAAGCTTGAAGAAGGCACTAGTGACTCCATTGGATTTGATGAAGAACTCAGAAGCTGCTACAATTGTTTCAAGGTATGCATGTTTCGACTTTTTACAGATTTATGGTTTCCTGAATCCTTTTCCCAAGGATGAATATTTTTTAAGAAATGGTCCGAAATTTAGTGAAGATGATCTGAGTTAGAATTTAAATCATATCTCAAACTTCCATGACTTTACTGAGTTTCTTAGAGTCAAGCATGAGGATGTTTTCATCAAACTGTTTTATGATTCATTCCAAGGGAAGTGTAAGAGTTGGGCTAGAGGTTTTCCTGCTAGATCTATTAGAACTATTACAACTTTTTGGGTTGTCTTTTTGGAAACATGGATGGAGGAGGCAGAGTTTGTGGCAGACTCTCCTTCCATTCAAAGTTTTATAGAATGGAACGATATGTGCAATGAAGATGGGGGTGATGAAAACTTTTATGCATTCTTGTCTTCTTATTTAAAGTCATGCAAATGTAGCTCAGAGTCCAAGATTAAGTTTTTGGATGAATTTGCCAAAGATATTGAGAGAGAGCTCAAAGATTTAGAAGATCAGAAAATACCCCAAATTTCTTCATTTCAGAGTCTTCCTTGTGAATTTTTATTTCAACAGAAGCAAAATTACACATGGCTACCTTTTCCCTTTGATATTGGGGATCAACAAAAAAACTTTGACAAATATGTTTTCTATGATCCCGTGACTAACTACACGAAGGGTTTTTTCAGTTTAAATGTTCAACAATATTTTTATTGTGGAGACAAAATGCATCATGAATTGCCTCTGTTATTATATTGCCTGGTTTTCATTTTGTTCAAGCATGGTCAAGGAGTCAAAATATTGAATTAGTTACTTGATTGGCTACACTGGATTTTCCATGTCACTAGATTCAACATTTTTCTTCGGCATGTTAGAGTAGGATTGTGTACATAAATAAGCTCGAAGATCAAACATTCTTATTAGTTTGAGTGTGAAATTCTAGTTTGAATTCAACGAGTTCTTTCAGTTTGTTTTCAACTTTCAGAGGTTCTCATTTCAACATGTGTATAAGTAGTTGTTTGAATAGTTGATTGCAATTGCAACATCGTTTCAGTGTGTTTTCAGATTGCAGTGACAGTAAGTTTCAATTTTAGTTTTCAACAACAAATTTTCAATTAGGAATGGTTACAGGTTACAGTTTGCAGGTTGCAAGTGGCAGGGTGTGAGAGGTTTGTAGTAGCCCAATGGATTAGGTACATGGTCTACCGATTCTTTGGCATCTCACAGGGAGCGTGCCATCCCCATTGGAGCCAATGTTATCACATGCTAATTTGTATTAATTTTTCCAAAGCCTCTTGTCCTTGTGTTATCTTTCCTCTCATATTTTAAAACTTTTTCACTAGCTCCGTCAAGTTCCCATCACCTAAAGCCTTCACTTGACTAATCATCCAAAATAGTCATGTCCTCCATGAGTCAAAATTGGAAAATATCCCAAACCTATATCTAGCCTCAATGTTTATCTAAATTCCTTCGTCCCATCACTTCATTCACTTTTACCCTTATTATCATATTCCCATTAAAAATTTAAGATATTCCTTTCTTTTTATTAAGACTAAGCTCCCTTATATTATCCACAAAGTCATGTGATGAGTCTCATATGCCAAAGTCCTTAGAAATATGGAAAAAGTTTATAATTATTGATATAAATATTTTTATATTAAAATATTTATATTAATATTTAATCCAAAAATAATTCATATTAAACATGGGCATGAATCTCAATAAATATTAAATTAAAGTGGAAAAGTAAAAAAGGGTGAATGGACAATAGCTAATGTTCATTGCAGAGGTTGAAAGTGATCGGGGGTTAATCTCCTAAAATGGTTTCGTAATCCAAACCATTGTTTTGATGTTGGGGTACGTATCAACTCCTGGTGGATTGCAGAGGATGGAGTGGTATGGTTTAAAACCACTCTCCACGAGCTTTGAAATTTTCCTTACCTTGAATTAAGATTATTTTATTGTTCCCCACAATAAAATATGATGATTTCTTGAATCTGCGTGCCTTAAATCTGAACTATGAAGTTTTTATGATAAATTTATCCTCCCGATGGAAGAATTTTATAGAGGTAGAAATAAAAGTTTTATAGAGAAATACATGTTTTTTGGATGGGAAAATGTACGTGAACGAAAGATTTGGATAATTGTTTATCCAAAGTTTTTGCAGAAGTAAAAGGGGAAGATCAAGGGATATTTTCATAAGTTTACGGAAGATGGTTTCCAAGACATGGTTTTCAAAACCACGGGAAGCAAACCAATAAATAGTTTTCACAGTAAAATGGTAAATACTTATTGGGCAAAACAAGACATGGTTTTTAGAGACAATGGATGGTTTTGAGAAAAGGGTTTTGAATTTCATTTATGAAATTTATAATATCAAATTCCAAAATAATGGAATGTTACGGTTTAAAGAAATATTTGGAGAATATTTTTATCAAAATATTTTATTCCCAAATATTTTAAAATTGATATTATTCAGGTAGATATGGATAAATAAAATCAGATATGGAAGAGTACAATTGACATTTCAAAGAACATGTAGCAATCAATGATTTATTTTAGGCACAAAATCAATCAGTCCCAGACTTAAAGGACACAATTGAGGAGCAAAACAAATTTTTAGGCAGATTTTCAGGCAGTTAAATGACAATGGATGGCAGAGCTTATCCAAGCAAGAGAACAATTTTATTCAAATTAATTCTTGGCATTTTGAATTTCAGTTGAGCATTTTCAGGAGTATATCAACAGTTAAAGGAATAAGAACATATGTGGCAGTAAAACTCCAAATTTCAAGGAACTAGTTCCAGATTTGATTCCAAGAACTTCCAACAGTCTGCAACATTCGAGATCCACTACAACCAAATTTATTTTTAGTTTATTTTTACTTGATTTTATTTCTAGCAAAATAGGAACAATTGCATAATTGTTTTTATTATTTAAACTATCAGTTTGTATGTAAAGAGGGTTCGACTTTAAGCCAGAGAGGCTATTGGACTGTGTATCAATTTCTCATAACATCTTTATGAATTAATACAGAAGCACTCTACCTTTGGAGGCAAAGATTCATCACGATGTTGTTTTCAGTGTGTTAACATGTTAATGCTTATCTCCATTATTGTTCGCTCTTTCTAGTATTTAGCTAAGAGAAAATGTTTGGAATTCATCTACATTTGATGCTCCATTCATACAGTAAATACTTGTTTAGGTGTTAAGGATTTCATGTTCAGAATTCATCTATATTTGGTGATCTATCTCTTTTTTGTTTTTCTTCTAAAGTTACATTAAGAACTCACCCTTTGTTAGGTGCTCTTAGTGTAATGGGCTGTCCTTTTCTCTTTTCTGCTGCCATCCAAATACTGATCATTTGCTGAAGAACAATACTTACTTTGCCTTTGCTTTCTGAGAGTACACCATCAACTATTGACTCAATATTTTTAAGTTTTAGGCTTTGACTCCATTGCCCAATGGTTTCCTTCTCTTGCTTGTCCTACCAACCCTTTAAAAACAAAAAACCAAACTCATCCTTTTGCAGAATCTGACCTATGTGCATTTATTGTTGAATCCTTTGAACTATTACTAGTCATTAAACATCTAAGATATCCCTCTCTGGTTGGAAGTGTCAGAGTCCAACCTAAATTGGTTTGAGATTACGTTGGGGTTTCTTTGATACAACCCAAAGAAATTACCAAGTGATAACATTTTTGGCGTTGTTGTCGGGGAATCGAAGGTGAAATCTTCCCTAGGATAAACAACAAAGTTCATATCTGATTGTTGATGGTGGACAATAGTCAGGCACAAGGAGGCTGTTAATCATCCACCTGGCGAATCTATTATCAGTTGTATCCAGATGGCATAATATCAATGGCGACTCCACTGAGGAAGGTTTTAAAGCTTGAAGAAGGTACTAGTGATTCCACTAGATTTGATGAAGAACTTAGATGTTGCTACAATTGTTTCAAGGTATGCATGTTTCGAATTTTCACAGATTTATGGTTTCCCGAATCCTTTTCCGAAGGATGAATATTTTTTAAGAAATGGTCCAAAATTTAGTGGAGATGATCCGAGTTTGACTTTAAAGCATATCTCAAACTTTCATGACTTTACTGTGTTGCTTAGAGTCAAGCATGAAGATGTTTTCATCAGATTGTTTTATGATTCATTCCAAGGGAAGTGTAAGAGTTGGGCTGAAGGTTTGCCTGCTATTACAACTTTTTGGGTTGTCTTTTTGGAAACATGGATGGAGGAGGCAGAGTTTGTGGCAAACTCTCCTTCCATTCAAAGTTTTATAGAATGGAACGATATGTGCAGTGAAGATGGGGGTGATAAAGCAATTTCTACATTTTTGTCTTCTTATTTAAAGTCATGTAAATGTAGCTCAAAGGCCAAGATTCAGTTTTTGGATGAATTTGCCAAAGATATTGAGAGAGAGCTCAAAGCTTTAGAAGATAAGAAAATACCCCAAATTTCTTCATTTCAGAGTCTTCCTTGTGAATTTTTATTTCAGTAGAAGCAAAATGACACATGGCTACCTTTGCCCTTTGATATTGGGATCAACAAACAAACTTTGACAAATATGTTTTCTATGATCCTATGGCTGACTACATGGAGGGTTTTTTTTCAGCTTAAATGTTCAACTATATTTTCATTGTGGAGACAAAATGCATCATAAATTGCCTCTGTTATTATATTTCCTAGTTTTCATTTTGTTCAAGCATGGTCAAGGAGTCAAATTATTGAATTGGTTACACTAGATTTTCCATGTCACTTGATTCAACAATTGTCTTCGACATGTTAGAGTAGGATTGTGTACACAAATAAGCTCAAAGATCAAGCATTATTATTAGTGTGAGTGTGAAGTTCTAGTTTGAATTTAGCGAGTTCTTTCAGTTTGTTTTCAACTTTCAGAGGTTCTTGTTTCAACATGTGTATAAGTAGTTGTTTGAATAGTTGATTGCAGTTACAACATTGTTTCAATGTGTTTTCAGATTGCAGTGACAATAAATTTTAGTTTTAGTTTTCAATAGCGAATTTTCAGTTAGGAAAGGTTACAAGTTACAGTTTGCAGGTTGCAAGTGGAAGGGTGTGAGAGGTTTGTAGCAACCCAATGGATTAGGCACATGGGCTACCGGTTCTTTGGCAGCTCATAGGGAGCATTCCATCCCCATTGGAGCCAATGTTTTTTTTTTGACAGAAACGGTTATAGATTGTATTAATGGGGTGGACTAGCCACAGATCCAATTACAAAATGGCCTCGAATTTCTTCGGGCCTGTCTTTCTGAACCATTCTACTTCTATAGATATAGACTTGTGAGCTAAACTAGTTCCTGTACGTCTTCTAATAGAACTGGGTTAAATTTAAATGCCGAAACTCCAGTCACTGTTTCAGCATAAGTCTCAGCAGTGTTTCAGCATCTGTCTCAGCACTGTTTCAGCATTTGTTACAGCGGTGTTTCAGCATAAATTCCAGCGCTGTTTCAGCATATGTTCCAGCACTGTGTTTCAGCATATGATACAACACTGTTTCAACATATGCTCCAACACTGTTTCAGCGTATGTTCCGACACTGTGTTTCAGCATATGTTCCAGCATTGTGTTTCAGCAAAAGTTACAGCACTGTGTTTCATCTTACACCACTGTGTTTCAACAGATGTTCCAGCCCTGTTTCAACATATGTTCCAGTACTGTGTTTCAGCGTATGTTACAACACTGTTTCAGCATGTGTTCCAACACTGCTTCAACATATGTTCCAGCACTGTGTTTCAACAATGTTACAACACTGTGTTTCATCTTCCAACACTGTTTCAGCATATGTTCCAGCACCGTTTCAACATTTTTCCAGCATTGGATTTGGTCTTGTCCCTTTCTTTGCAATTTGCATGCTTCCATTTAGGTTGAGGTTTGGTCAAGGAAGATCCACCATGGTTAGCTGGCCATTTGCACACATGCGTCCTTGTTCCAACTTTGCGCCTCTATTTGCCTCCTCATCCGCTTCTCTATTCAGCTCCCTCAGGACGTGGAACACTTGATAAGAGTCAAACCTTTGAAGGAGGAGGCGTATCCTGGCCAACAAATTATTGAGTTGTGCATTTTGAGTTTTCGTGGAACGGGCCATGGCACGGATTAGCATTCAGGAATCTCCTATGATAATCAGTTTTCAAATTCCATTGCTTCTGGCTTGGCACAGGCCCTGCCATAATGCCATTGCTTCTGCATGATTGTTGGTGGTAATGCCTAGGCCTATGGCATATCGTACCATGACTTCTGCGTTTGGATTTACAATTAATCCTCCTCCTCCTGCTTGGCCTGGATTGCCCTTTGAGGCTCCATCAAAGGACATAATGCAGTCTGTCCTTTCCTTTTTCCATCTGTCAAATTCGTTCTTCCCTGCCCTTATTTCCCAAATTTATTGGGTTGTGGTATTGACTGTGTTCCCTGTTTGCCAATGAATTTGGAATTGGCCCAACCAGATTTCTTCTTTTTCTTCCAGCTCCCTACTGTAATGAGGATGTCGATGTGTGTTAGCCCATTTTCCAAAGAGGGCTTTGATCTTTGCAGTCACCAGTGAGGCACTCCTTTGCTTGTCCCTGAAAACCCTGCTGTTTCTTTCCAGCTAAAGCCCCCAAAGGATAAACCTTGGGAGTGCTCTCAGAGCCCCGAGGCATAGCTTTGCTTCTTCAATTGGAAAGGGTAAAGGGTTGTCCAATTTTGGAGAAGGGAATTAATGTCTTGGGTAAGAATTGGGTTCTTTTGCAACCCCACTGCCAGATTCCAGACTTCTTTTGAATAGCTGCAGTTAAGAAGAAGGTGATCTGAGGTTTCCTCAACTTGATGACACAAGGGGCATCTGAAGGGACCCTCCCAACCTTTCTTTTGAAGGTTCTCCCCTGTTTGGATACTATTATGACTTAAAGTCCAGAGGAACAGGTCTATTTTGGGAATGGTTTTGGTGTTCCAGATGAATTTCTAGATGGCTGGGTTGGGAGGAACATGAGGGATGTTTCGAAAGGTGATGTATCCCAGCGAGGTGGAGTAGGGCTTCGCATTATTCCCCCAGCCTCTCTCATCTTTACCTCTTTTTTTAATGGGGGATTTCCCCTGCAAACTGAGCTTTAGAGCGCCCCAATCATTTTCTAAGTCCTGGGGCAGATTGCCCACTTCCCAACCTTGCCACAACTTGCCTCTTTCGTTCCCCCACTTAGAAATGTCATAGAGCGTCTTTAGATTTTGCCCATCCATCCAACCTTTTAGCCTTTGCAGATCCTGGTTTCGTTCCAGAGGTGGGTCCCCTAGAATGGAGTCTTGCCAGATTTGAATTTTTTTCCCGTTTCTTGGCACCCAAGTGAGGTGAGGAGTGAAAAGGTCCATGGATTTTTT
>SNQJ01S0026689.1:126261-137274 GCA_010110895.2 Picea sitchensis | reverse complement strand
AAAGGAATAAGAAGGTACAGCCATGGATACACAATCAATATTCTAAACAAAAGAAATAAATTTCCATCTTCTCCATTTTGTTTTTATATATATTCTTCTACACCACTTCTCATAATTTTATGCTCGAATCTCAAAGTTGGGAACAAGGCTAAGTTGTTGAGTGTTATTCTTATATTGTTCTAAGATATTTTCTTATATGATAATGGATTATTTACATCCACCTATATGGTTTTCAAATATTTTGTAATGAAGGATATCTTTCATAAATAAAACTCCACAAAGAATTGCTCCAGGGTTGATCTCGACTGTGTTTTTTAACCATGTTTTCAGAATATAAAGTATTTGATGTTGACCTATCAAATTCTCTTTTGATCTTGATTGCAGTACTCTATTAAATTATTTGAGATGATCAAATCATTCTCTCCTATGAAGAAGATATCGATGTATTTATATATTTTTAAGAAGATTGTGTGTGATGTTGATCACAATTTAATTATGATGTTGAAGCCCTCCTTCAATCTTTTCTTTTGTTGCACATAAAGATTGTACTCAGGTTATTGAAGAACCTTTTTATTTCATAATCTCAATCAATAAATATTTAGGGTTTACTACCTAGCACTCTCCTAATCCAAGATATCTCAGATATATATTTTAGTCCAAGAGGAGTACCACCTCTCTAAAAATGAAGGGGGACTAATGTCCTCGTGAGGTTGGTGTTTCGGTTCTCATAGATTCAAGCATCAAAAAGAAGATATTCCCACACTGTAATGCATTATTTGTACATTAGAATCCTTTAGAGTGAATAGACTGTCACCACTTCATTCACAAAATGATATACTCTTATACCCAAATTCCATTCAACACTCTTATTAACATGAGTGGATTTTATGTAGTGAATCCCCAAGACTTTTTTACTACACCCAGACTCATATCATAACATTCTTCAGTCTTGGCCTTTGATCATCTCATTAAATATTCTTGTCATTACACTCTTTCCTTGATTTACTCTCCTTATCTTTAACCAAATTTCAACCCTCTCACTTGTTATGAAAACCATCTTTCCACACTTCCATGGTATCAACTTCATGCATACCCAATACTCTTGCTTTATCATGAAATATAGGTGATGTATCTCTTACTCAACATCCCCAATTGGTATGCATACATTTTCATCTTGAAGTCTTTTTCCAAATCGTAGTTCCATGGAAAATCTTCAATATTGCTTATTGAGTATTGATATCTTCAGTTGAAGGCTTCCTCAAGAAATCCTTCCACATATGATATTACCATTGGAATATAAAATTCTTCCTCAAACAATAATTTCATTAGGGGTATACCATGTTTCTCATTGAACCCAATAATTGATCCAACAACTTCTTAAAGGTACCAATGCTCAACTTTAAGATATGTCTCCATTCTTCTGTCTCTTATCTATAGAAATTACTTTTTCCCTTTTAAGATCGCCAGAACTCTTCTTCTAACGTGCTATAAATTATAATACTCAAATCAAAGTTATGGGTACCTTACTGGATTCTTCCATCTCAAACCTTTCTAATGACTGCTCTCTTGCTCAATTCTGAGTTTTGAGCAAAAATTTATAGTCCTTTGATTATTACCCAAAAAACTCCTTCAACCAGGTGCATTTTTTAATTGTGCTTGAGCATCCTTGCACCTGCGCCTTTGGAAATTTGACAGGATCTCAATTGGGTTCCCTCACGACCATGATTTGGACATTCTAGCCAATTTTTATCCTCATATGAGCTTCAAGCTGCCAGATACAGCCTGTTAAAGTTTTAGGCCAATCAATATTTTTTGTCTTGAATGATACAGGTACCTTTTATGCCCTCTTATACACTCTTATGTGCCCAAATTTTTATTTGGACTCCATGGACGTCTTATATGGCTTGAAATATTTTCATGTATTTCTCAGGTGCCCCAATCCAATTCCTGAGCAAGAAGTTATGGCCCTCAGAAGTTAACTGGCGCATAAAACTTACTCTCCATTGTTTGGGTTGTAAGTCCCTCATACTAACTCCATTTGACGAATGATTTACACCGTTATAAATATCTCTCTGAGATATATTATTAGAGGTCTATATATTTTGAATTTTAATTCTCAAAAATGTCGTTTAGGCCTCCGAAAATTGCATGCAAGTTGAACACCTGGAAAATCACTGAAAGTTTTTGGTAATTTTCATTATTTTTTGATAATTTCTGCTAAATTGAATTGACTTGTGTTGAATCAGATGTTAACATGGAATATCGAGTCCACTAGGAACTTTGGAGTGGTTTCCCATTAGCCTTCAGTGACCATGGACTTTTCTCGGCCCTTACCTCCTTCTTTCCTTCTCTTTCCTTTATTTCCTAGCGCGCTTACCTTACCTTTCGGTCCCACCGTCTAGTTGTCATGTGGCAATATTTTATTGGGTCACAAGGATGGGTAGACCCCATATTTCACCCATTTACCTTAGTGATCGAATTTTCTTGTCGAAAATATCAACGGTTATGATGCGGTGGGCGTCAACGACAATCGACGATTCACGTCGCATTGTGGGCCCCTCGACCTGTCGACTGTTAACTGAGAGGGGAGGGGTTGCAAAAATAAACCACGGTTAAGATATTGGTGACATGTTTTTAATCTATGCATTGTGACCCCCCGAGCATGTGGTTAACATAACCAGCCCGGACCCCCCTGACAATTAACATGGGGTTGTCGCATGTTTGGGATTCGGGGTTTCGCTGGGTAGGAAGGTGTTGCCTCCATGTCACCAACTTGCATGCCACCTCTAATACCACTCCACTGTGTACCTTCCACCATGGTATTACATGTCACATATCTATCACGTCATTTGACATGTACCCTCCACATTAGGCTAACATCATGATATGGAAAAATTCCCAATTTCTCCAATTTTGTCGATTTTTCAAAATTTCCAAAAACACCCAATTTCAAAATTCTTCCTATGGTTGCCAATGAAGCACTGTATTAAATTCATATAAATGAATTCAACCCTATGAATACCAATTCATCATCCGCATACAAATTTCGTCATCTTTCCCATCAAATTCTCCATAATTCAAGTGTAGAATTTTGGGCTTTTGCCCAATTTCGCTCAATTTCCACCATGTTTCTCTACAACCATGAATGTTTTCCAATTTCACTCCAATAAATTACAATTCAAACTCTATAGCAACCAATTACTTGCATGCATATTCAGTCGACATTTCTGGCATAATTTTTCTTCAATTCCTTCAAGAATTGGGGAATTTTATTTAACCAATTTTGTTTAAACTGCAATGGACTTACTATAACTTCATATTCGACCCATTACAGGTATGAATTTGGTTATACAAGGGTTATAAATTGAGAATATCTAATACTTGGACCAAATTTACCAAATTCCCCATGAATTTAATAACAAAAATTGGGGCTTTTGCCAAATTTCACCCAACTAGTCCCGATTTGACCACGGAAGCACTACAAACTCAAAATTTGGCCATCTATAGACCCAAATTAATTGATTCTACCAATAAAATTTTGGAATTTACATCCCCTATTAAATTCCCTCAACTTTCTTGTGAAATTCCTCTCAATTTCACTACTGTAATTTCAACAAACGAATTGCAGACATCCTCTGCAACTGCATTTCTGCAATTTTTAGCTTTGTACTTTGTTAACTATCCCATCCAGACTCAGTGTTGAAACTGGAGCTACGATACCACTTTGTAACATCCCCATCTCCTTGCAGGGAGATACTGCATCAAAATTCCAACCTCTCATACCATTTTTATTTACTAATACGCTCTGCATATGAACAAAGTTATGCAAAATAATAATAACATAACATCATAATTCATAAAAACATTTATAACAAACATTCCATAACAGTAACTCATAATTACACACGCATTAATTAAAATGAGCACAAGAAAGAAACTTATCTTATGAATAATAACACCAACTGCATGAATATCTTCCATGTTCCTCCCTGCCATAGAGCACATTACTCATAACTCTCAATAGTGGGTCACCCCCGTCCTAGGGATAAAACTCCTCCAGGCTAAGGAGATCCTAAGCCAGGCTAAGGTCTCTCAGATAGTAGAAAATCCCAAACTCAAGTGCCAACTCTAGAAAACATCCTACAGTCTCTCATCCCCCACCTGTCTATCCCACCCCAGAAAGTGTGCCCCTTCTCTTCTTAACAGTCCTTCAACTGCGTCACTTCCCTTCTTAGGCTTCAACAATAGGCTAGACAAGAAGTCTTAGATCCATGTAGTTGTAGCTTGGCACCTTGGGAATCAACTCCCATCAATTATCTCACCTAGAGAGAATTCTCATGGGTCTGAAAACCCACTTCTTCAACAACCCATAGGCCTGATAACCCACTTCTTCAACAACATATGAGCCTAATAACCTACTTCTTCAGTCCAATTCTACCCATAAATGCTCCCATGATTTCTCAATCTAGGTACGGCTGCATAGTACATCTTTCAGGTATGGAGGATGGGAAATCATGGAATAATGATTAAAGAATGATAGAAAATATGGGGAATTACACTATACCTCCAAATTATATATGCATGTGCCATATGTGACACTTAGCACATAAGGACTAGCTTGGTCCCCCTTTATGTCATTTGTTACCTCTGTTTTGAAACTTAGGATAATATATTATCCCATACTTTAAACTTTTAAGGAATATAATATTCCCTTAGGCTTAATCCCCCTTAGCTTAGCCCCTTAATATTATACCATTATCCCCCCTTTCCCTTTCTAGTGGATTTTATCCCTCGTACTCTTTTTTTGGGTTGGTCTGTAGCAGTGATGTACTTTTATTAATATCTGAGTGTAAATACATTTTACAATAATAGGCTCACTAGCCTTTTAACATCTAGGCTCTCTGACATAATAATCACATAGGCACTTTGGCCTATAATATCCTGCCTCACCAGCCTATAAAACATATGTACAACTATGACTGGGGATCAACTTGAGGGTATTAAAACAACTACAAAAACAAATCCACGACTGCAAAATTAACATAGCTATAGAAACATATACACGACTACAAAATTAGCAACAACTATAGAAACAACAGATGTATGGCTACACTATCAAAGACAACTACATAAATAGTATATATACAACTACAGAATGAGAGACATCTACAGAAACAATAACAAAAACTATAGAAATAATAGATCTATGATTAAAAATGAGCATCAGCTACATAATCAACAATAGCTACAGAAACAGATCATGACTACAAAATCAATAGATTCTACAAAAATAGATCCACGACTATAAAATTAACGACTATAGAAAAAAATGATCTGCAGTATTATTTGAGATCATACATGTCATGTTCAATTGAATAAATTATTTGATGTGTGTGTTGCATATTTATAGTATAAGCCTATGAAAAGGAGATATCAGGAACATGAGGGTTTGTAATTGACTAAACTTCGATTATCTTATTTACTTTAGGGTGGTAGGTTGGTGAAAGGAAAAGGATTGGTTTCCTCATAATAGGTTGGTTCCTAGAAATTTAGTTCTTGCAGATTGTAAGTGAGCACTTACAGAGAGGATTGGTGTCCTCATCCTCATAACAGGTTGTTGCTTGCAGACTATAAGTGGGTGCTTACAGTGAGGATTGGTGTCCTAATCTTCTCAACATATTGGTGCATGTCACTTTGGTGCTTGAAGAGTTGTAAGTGGGTTCTTACTATAGGGATTGGTGTCCCTCACTGGTTGAAGCATGTAAAGAATGCAACTCTTGAAGGATATAATAAGAAGTTGATTTTTGGTTTTCTCCCGTATGCATTTCCACATAAAATATTTGTCTATTGTGTCTTTGTGTTATGGAATTTCTCATGATTTACTATGTGATGACTATTTAAGATGGTAAAAAGAAAAAGTGGTTAAAATATGTGTAATATTGATTCACCCCCCCTCTCAGTATTATTGAATATTCCAACATTGAAGAACATGGGATTATGGTTGGAACTGTTGTTGGAGTTGTGAAATTGCATAATTGTTTTTCTAAGTATTGTGATGTAAATTTGTTGTTGTGCACCAAGGATGATGAACAATCATATGGGAGAGAGAATGTAACATTCCCACTATAATCCCAAGTTTAATTAATGCATAATGTATATATGAATGTGGCTATGGCCAAGCAATGTAATATGTGAATTGTATTTCTGAATTTTTATTAAATAAAATGGGGTGCCATTTGTTGGGGGAAATGGAAAGAGATGGGGTATAATTAATCCAAAGTAGAGGAGGGGTCTATAAAAGGATTTTTTTCCATGAGTTTAATTCCCAAATAATTTTCTTGTTTTTAATGTTTTGAGTGAACCTTTTGATTTTCCCTTGAGTGTCGAAGAGCCCAATCATTGAATACTTGTAAGAGGGTGGGTGTGAGGAATCACATCCCATAGTTATTCAGAGAATGGGGTTGAGTAAAATCAGTTTGGGGATGAGTATGAGGGAAATATCTAGGGATGTTTTCCTATAGATGGTAATATACAAGATATGTTAGCATTTTTTATTTTTTTTATGTGTATTCCACATGTAATGAACCTCAGTCAAGTTGGGGGAAATTAGATCGGCAATGTGTAGCTAGGTCCAACTATGAATAACCATGTAGAGTATGTTTTCATGATCAACCTTCTAGTTGATGTTTCTCACCTTCACATTTAACACTTCAATGTATTCTTGGATTCCCAGTTTGTCGTCCTGTAGTTAAACAATCTCTACCATGTTCATTACCCTTGTTTGTTTAGAAAATACCTGTAGGTTAAAATTCTATCACAGAATTTTGAATCCATTGCATTAACACGTATTCCTAGAACTGAGAACCAAGTTGCAGATCATATAGCAAATGAAATTCTAGACTGGCACTTATCACATGAATCGAAGAATTTTTTGTCATGAGTTTTCTATATATCAAGCATATATATGCTTTTTCAATGATTACATCAACAAAATGTATCATAAAGAAATAGATGAACATATGCATATCATCGAAAAAACACAAAATATCCAATCAAACAAGTTACACCATCATGAGATGACCAAATATGTGTGTGTGTGTGTGTGTATCAAGAGTTTCAAAAATAGGGTACAATACAAAGGGTTATCCCTCACTGCAGTTGCACTCACTTATCATATATAGAATGGGGGCATTACCCCTATACATTCCATGTACAAAAAATATATATATGTGGCCCTCACCCATATACATAAGGAAATACAAAAAAAGAAATCATTTCCTATACACCACAAATATACCACCCCTAAGGTGGACCAAGCTCGAGGAGGCCCTAGCTAGAGGCCCTCGCCAGCAGGAGGTGCCCCACCCACTGGAGGAACTTCACTAGTTGGAGGCCTCAATTGTTCAATACACTCTGCTCCCGCCACTAAATCTTGTTGTACCAGTGGTCTCCAATCAGGATTGAGGCCAATGAAAGCCTCTAGTACCTCCTCGTCCTACATTTATTTCAATTTTCCATCGGCCACTCCACATATTACGAGGTCAAAACACTGGTGCAAGTCATCTAGCTAATATTGGAGATTAACCTCTCTCTTGGAATCTCCCTCATGTACAAGATCCACATGTGCATGCTTCCTTGGTCCCATATCTACTTCCTGACAACAATGATGTCATCCATCCCTAACAAGTCACTCTTGACCTCAAGTTGTTGGCTCCCTCACCACAGGGGCCTATCGACCTTGCGGTCTAATATGTGTAATCACAAACATCGTTACTCATCCGTACTATGTTAGATAATCAAAACCATGATAAACGCATCAAAAACAACAAAAACACAATAAATAAAACACAACAATACTAACCTTGGATGTCCCACATCTCCCTATAGAGGAGGATTGTCTCCAGATCTTTTCAATATTCCATACTCGCATAAGGATACTCTAGAATAACATGTGGGATTTGCCTCTAAAACCCATGGAACTCCATATAAAAATAGCATCCCACTAGATCGTCGCCCTCCTAGTCCAATATCTCTCCCCACAACCTCATATGTGGTTGGTCTGGCCTAGTCGTTGCCAATATAATCCTCGGGCGCAATAATACCACATGCTTAAAGAAAAAATGAATAACACCAAGCTAAAGGAGAAGTCTCCCTCATGACTCTCCACACACCTCGTCAACTAGGAAAACATGTCCTGCCTCATCAGGAATTCCTAGGCATAGTTAAGACCCTAGAGGACATGCCCCATGATCGTCATTGGGACCCCAGTGATCCTCTTGGTTCCCAAGGATTCGCAGATGCTCAACACCATCAGGGACACAACCCATGGAATAAAATTCTAGATACGTGCCACCTATATTAATCCTTCAGTAATCGCATCTTGACCATCACAATAAAGGTCAACCAAAGTAATTACGATGACCCCCCCATCCATACAAGGGATCATCTCAGGGAACTCTTCCTAAATGGAGAGTCCCATCAAGAAATAGATTTCAATATTCATTGAAATATCCACCATCTAGCCTCAAACATCAAACTCCCAATGGTGGGGCTCCACATCGACACCATAAATTTTAGAAGTTCCTTCGGGGAGTGAAGCAGAGAACACTAAATAAATTTGAGAAGGACAAATTTTTCCATCTCAAATCGAGTCGCGGGATTGGCCATCACTGTAATATGGAGGGAATCCAAATCCCTCTCTCACCACCAAATCAACATGGGTTAGTCAGATACTAAACCTAGCAAAAAATTTAGCAGGTTTTGATCTCTCACACAATCTGTGCGAATGTTTTTCAAACAGTTTCACAGACTATGTGGTATGACCCAAGGGGAGCATATATATGGTTAAATGTAAATTATATGACCCAATGGGGGGAATATATGGGCCTAAATGTACATTTAATGTGTAAATATATATGTAATAGGGTCGGCCTAATACTAATGGGGCCTCATGTGCAAGTGTGAATAGTTATATATAAGAGATCATGTATTCATTATTAAGAGGTGATTTGTGATATATGAATTTATTTGGTTATTTGGAGGGGTTCCCCTATTATTTAAAGATTTATTATGTAAATTATCTATCTTAGAGTTGTGCTCCATGCTCACATTTTGTACATGGTGTGTACTTCTATTCTTTTATGATATTTTTAAACAATTGGATCATTACATTTGGTATCAGAGCACTAATCCAAGGGTTTTTCTTTCTCAATATAGTCATTTTGGAATTTTCACTATAATTTTTTCTCAGAGCCACTTCAGATGGAAAAATATTGAGGATATTGAGAAGACTTATCATAGTGCATGTGATACGAATTTCAACATCTGGGTCATTGTAATTTCAAAGATAAATGTTGTGCAAGATAGAGTTTTTGACTAGTCATGTAACTAGTCTCAAATAGCTGTTCGAGATAAAATGGTAATATATTCTTCATAGAATATCCAAATCCCATGATACAAATTTAATTGGAACAAGTATACTCAATAGCATTTCTGGTACAATTTTTAGAATCGAATATCAAATATTTTGCGCTTGGAACATGTTGATATTATGGTAGTTGCGGGAGGTATTTACCTCCACGTGTAAACCTGATGAGAATAGAATATTCTGAGAAGGAAGATGAAACCCTAATTAGTTTGCTAATAACCCTATAAGACAAGTCAACTCAAGAGGATAACTTGTATTATGTTATTAACCTCCAAGAAAAGAAGTTGGCTAAAGGAAATATTATATACTAAGTAAATAAGCACCCAGAATGAGAAGTCAGCCCAGGCAGTTTGCCAGTTTTAGTATAAATACAGGAGGCCAATATTCATTCTAGTAGGCATTCTCATAACTGCATAAGAAGCACTTGTGCGCACTACAGTTGGCTAGTTTGTGTGCAAGTTTGGAGGAGAGTTGTCGTTGCAGCTGTTGCAACTAGAAAATTTCATTTTGGCTTGGACTATATTTTTGTTATGGTTTGGACTATATGATCGGCTCTTGTTTGGTGTGTTATCCTTGGAGAAATGTGTGCCACCCTTTGTTTGGATATCTAGCCTAGGGTTTGCTTCCAGAATTATTCTCTATCAAGGTTAAGGTGCTTGGGGATGGCTTTGACCTATGGTTGGGTGACAATAGTGATATTGTCTATGGTTAAACGAGCACATCCATTATATTCCAATAGTTTATGGGCCCACACCTCCTTCATTCATTCTAACCACTGGAAGGGAGCATAGCCATAAGCATACTAAGCTCATGGAAGAATTGTCGCTAGGCCATTTTCTAGCAGGAGTAGTTACCAAAGCATTATCGCTAGGGTTACTAGCAGGTGAAGATGCGGAAACCCTAACCCTCTCATTGAGGCACCTTAAGTGAAGGGATTGACCTAATTTCAGGATAGACTAGTGCACCCTAGCCTAGTGCATCTCCTGGTACTCTCAGCAAGCTAAGACGTCAAGTTTGAGTTTTTGGTCAAATCTAGGGTTGACCAAGTCAAGGAAACCATGACTTACTCTATGAAGTCAGAAAACAAGTCATATGGAGCTTCTAACTTAATAACGTGGAAGACAAGGATTTACCTCATCCTTTCCAAGAATAAAGTGTTGGATATCGTGAAAGGAAAGATCGTGGAACCAAATTTTGAAGAAGGAAAAGAGAAGGAATCGCATAGCATTGCAATTATGGAGAAGTTCAAAGACAGTGAAATCAATTCCATGAGTATCATAGTGGACTCTATAAAATACCACTTGATACCATACATCTCCCATATTGATTCGTCTAAGAAGATGTACAATGCCCTAACAAACCTCTTCTCAATTAGAAACATTGGACAAGTAATGAGTCTAAAGAATGAGCTCTGTGACATGAATATGAATGATGATGACAACATAACATCATACTTTGTGAGAATATCTCAATTAAGAGATCAACTACAAGCTATTGAAGAGATCATTTCAGAGAAGGAATTGGTAAACATAGTACTCAATGGTCTTCCCAAGACATGGGATGCATTTGTCGCAAGCATGAACACA
>SNQJ01S0026689.1:104101-123105 GCA_010110895.2 Picea sitchensis | reverse complement strand
GATGGAAAATGGTCCAGGACATTTATTCTTCTAGGACATATGTTCGGATTAGAAGAATGGTTCTTGTGTCACTCTATGGAGTGAGTGGTTTATCCATCATCATATATGATTACTCAGATGGAGTATGGTTTCGAGAGATGATGTAGTTGATGACATTGATAGTGATGATGGTGTTCATGATCTAGTAATGATATAGTCTATACGACTATGTTGATGCTATCGGGTGAATGGTATGTTTGTGATCAATACCATGACCTTCAATACCTCCCTAGCTAGGAGGGAGTGTTGATATTATGGTAGTTGCGGGGGGTATTTACCTCCACGTGTAAACTTGACGAGAATAGAATATTCCAGGAAGAAAGAATAAACCCTAATTAGTTGGCTAATAACCCTAGAAGACAAGTAGTCTCAAGAGGATAGCTTATATTAGGTTATTATCTTCCAAGAGAAGAAGTTGACTAAAGGAAATATTATATACTAAGTAAATAAGCACCTAGAATGAGAAGTTGGCCCAGGCAGTTTGCCAATTTTAGTATAAATACAGGAGGTCGGTCTTCATTCTGGAAGGAATTCTTAGAACTGCAAAAGCAGCACTTGTGCACACTGCAGTTGGCCAGTTTGTGTGCAAGTTTGGAGGAGAGTTGTTGTTGCAGTTGCTACAGCTAGTATATTTCGTTTTGGCTTGGACTATCTTTTGGTTATAGTTTGGACTATATGATCGGATCTTGTTTGGTGCACTATCCTTGGAGAAAGGTGCACCACCCTTTGTTTGGCTATCTATCCTAGGGTTTGCTTCCAGAATGATTCTATGTCAAGGTTAAGGTGCTTGGGGGTGGCTTCGGCCTATGGTTGGGTGACAATAGTGATATTGTCTATGGTTAAACGAGCACATCCATTATATTCTAACATAACGTTGCACAAGTTTGTTATCCTGGAAAGTCCAAAAATCAGCAAGGTGTGGGGAAGTTACCACAACTTCCACTTGGCACATCCAATTTTTCTTAGACCTATGGAATTGAATAGAGGACATATAATAGGATTACGGGTCACAATTTCATACTTAGAAGGGCCATAATTGCATAGATACATCAAAAGGAAGGTCAACTAGGAGGACAAACTCCAAATCAGGGTTTTCAAATGTATGACACTTAAAACTATCATAACTTTTGATTGGGATGTCCGATTGAGTTGATTCAAAAACCATTGGAAAGATAAAAATAAAAAAAAATAGAATATTGTATTGGAGCAAAGATTATAAATATTTGATATCATTGTCCTTAATATATTTAGGTTGTACGTTAAGGGTTGGGATTAGACCTCAATTAAGAATCAATGACAATACCTAACTTTAGTTGAGATGAATATAAAGATGAAATCGGTCCTGNTGGAGCAAAGATTATAAATATTTGATATCATTGTCCTTAATATATTTAGGTTGTACGTTAAGGGTTGGGATTAGACCTCAATTAAGAATCAATGACAATACCTAACTTTAGTTGAGATGAATATAAAGATGAAATCGGTCCTGGGGAATGGTTGAGAATGATTGAAAAAGATATCAATACTCCTTCTTTGGTAGGTATTTATTTTAATGGTGAAGATGGTAAATGGTGGTATAGCCCCGATGAAGGTACTAGATGAAGCACCACATGGGAAGTATTTGAATAATTGTTCTCAAACAAATGGATCAAGGACTCAAAAATGGATGAAATGTATAGAATTCAAGATGATTTAAAAGAAGCAAAGAAATATATCAAGAAGACAAGCGATGAGTTCGCCAATATGCAATCCATTAATTAATCACTCATTAAGGAGGTTAAGAACTTAAAGTAAGAAAAGAGTAGAAAAGAAAAGTGGGAAAATGAATATTAAAGGGAAGAATTAAAAAAGAAAGATGAAGAGATATCTAGATTACGAAACCATAATAAAAAACTATTGGATGAGGTTAAGAGATTAAAAGAAGAAAAGAAGAATTGTCAAAATCAAGAAGAAAGAAAGATCTTGGATGAAGAATCTACCAAAATACTTGAAGAGGAAATTTTCAAGAATGTGGAATTAATAATCCTTAAAGACTGATGAGGTAAAATCAGAAATGCAATCCAAAATTGAAAAAGGACGTAAAAATTTGATAAATAGGGTGACATTGTAGCTTCAAAAATAAAAAGAAGTCAAGATTCAAGAGGGTCACTAGAAAATACTTGAATAAGTTAAAATCCATCTAGAGGATCTACGTGCCAAATATGATGGTATTATCTCCAAGGATAGAGTAATAAAAGACCGAGTAAATATGATCAAGGATGTCATTGTATCTAAAAAGAAGATAGATGAAATGGGTGTGCAAAATGAAGAAAAACCATCAAATGTCAAACCATATCGACACCCTCATTATCAGGAAAGATTTCAAGGAAAACAATAAGATCGATATCAGCATTATCAAGGAAGAAGATGGAATACTCATCAATATTCATGGCATATGGTGTCACAAAACCATTATTCCATGAGATATTATCAGAGACCAACAACCACTACAAATTGGAGAAGCTACAACAAAAATACATGGAATCAAAGGAAATAAAATTATGCAACAAATAGACACCAAGGATTAAGACCGAAAATAATTGATTTTGGATGGATAGATCATCAACAATGGAATGACGAAAGAGGGACATAATAAAATAATATTACTTGGTTTCATCACATGTGAAGCCTTTAATTACAAATATTTGAGGACAAATATTTTTGAAGGAGGGTACTATGTTATGACCCAATGGAAGCATATATATGGCTAAATGTATATGATATGACCCCAGGAGGGGCATATATGGGCTTAAATTTAGATGTAATGTGTAAATATGTATGTAATAGGGTCGGCCTAGTAGTAAAGGGGCCTCATGTACAAGTGTGAATAGCTATATATAAGAGATCATGTATTCATTATTGAGAGGTGAATTGTGATGTATGAATGTTTTTGGTTATTTTGAGGGGGTTCCCCTATTCTTTAAGGATTTATTGTGTAATTTATCTATCTTGGATTTGTGCTCCACACTCACATTGTGTACATGGTGTGTACTTCTATTCTGTTATGATATTTTTAATCATTTGGATCATTACACTATGGCTATGTGACTATTTGTTTAATAGTTGTGTTATTAGCATGAATGTTTACCAAATAGTCATGCAGAGCCACTGCACATATGTAACTCAACTTAACATGTTAATCTTTGTGATCATTCAAATTGTAGTCATACTTATCAACACGGATGATCAACATATAATTAGGTTGACCTCTGCACAACTGTCCAGCTATCAGTTGCATTATATGGCATGAGCGATCGAAATACAACCACATTTATGTACATGGTTATCTTTTGATTGCCCATGTGGATCATATGATCTCCCTAAAAATGGGATCGTATGGCCTTTCGTACCATCCTAATAAAAAAAATAAAAAAACCAAAATGGCGGGGAAGTCAAGACCCCTTACCTAGCTCAATCAATACTTGAATCAACTAGCTTATGTGTGTAGGAGGCCTCAAAATATCATGGGATACACAAAAATACATGCATCGATTTCATGTATGGTACAAATGAGGTGGCATGTCATTCCCCACTACCATTTATATAGCTCAGTTCCAAAATTCCTTGAGCCCATACGAGAGCTCAAATGCTCCATTTTTTGAATCGTTTGTGCCACTGGGATCACCTTTTTCCATTCTACATAATGGTATGATTTTTTCAGTTTTTCATACACCTACACTAGGACCCCTATCTCGACACCTAGGTTACAAGTATGCCTTGTTGGTTGTGGAGCCTGATTATGTTCCTAATTCAGAGGTCCTTGCTTTCAGCCATGTGTATACCCCATGAAGACTTTACACCCCAAAAGTATGTACACTCTTCCACATGGGGGAGTGCAGAGCGGGGGTACCCCCGAAGAAAAAATTGCCTTGTAAATGTATATTGTAATTTCATTGTAAATCTGGACCGTTCATTATAAGGTCGTTTATCTGATGGTAGAAATTATGTTAGGGTTTTTTTCCCTAGAAGGAAACCCTCTGTTATGAGGGAAATGTATTGCGGCTATGCATTATAGTGAGTATTGTATTCTAAGAGAGGAGACTGTGAGAGAAAGAAGAGGAAGTTACAACGGGTTTTGTTGTAGGTTGCATCCCTTCATTTGTTGGATAATAATAAAGGAAGGACCTGGCAAATTCTCTAGTGGACGTAGCCCACACTGGGTGAACCATGTAAATCTGTGTCTCTATTGTATTGTGTATCTTATGTGTTTTGTTTCCGCATTTCTTTTATTTTATTTCTTTGCGGTCATGTTTTTCTAACATGCCTTCTCGCTATAATTTTATTTCAAGTTCCTATATTGATTTATTTATTGTTAGGTATTTTTCACTTAAGGTATTTGGTTTTTGTGTGTAGGTGCTTGTCGACAGGTTCACAACACTTTCAATCAAGGCCATCCCACAACCACTTCAGGTGTATATTTCAAAATAGGCATGTAGTCACTCCCTCTTTGAATAATTTCATTTACCAGTATCATTCCTCTATATATGCATTTCAGACCGTAGTCCCTGATATCATAGTAACTTCACCCAATTTCACTTACACTATATTATCGTTTTCTAATAGTTCCTCACCCACATGGGTTGTCTCAACATTTATCCCCCTAGGAAATTAAATCCCATGTAATTTTATCCCATATAATGGGAGTCCAAGTAGTTAATAATTTGGAGAAGGAACCTTGTACTTCCTCTCATCATATTGCTAGCTCAAACACCTATGGACTCCCATATTATCACAAGTTTTTTAATCAATTCTATTGAATGCACCTCTACATTTTAATTGGCCCTAATATCTTTCAATATCAGTTACCCATCTATATTCCAATCCACCATTCAACCACCTACATAGATTCTCACCCATGAGGCTCCCACCCTTCATTTGTTCTCACAAATTCTTGCCTCCCTAGGCTGAGCCTTTCAGTGACTGGGGCACTTGTCTCTATGTTTTCACATTCAAACCTAATTATTTTTTATTCATTTGGTAATTGTACAATGTACCTTTGTATTTACACACAATAAAGTATATTTAGGCCATCACATCTAATGGCACCATTTTTTACCTAGTGGCAGCCCTAGTCGCCCTTGGTTGGAGCATTCAAAATGAAGAACCATATCTACAAACACCCTTATTATCGGCCAAAAATTGAGTATCACAGTATCCTTTATTATTATCCTTTAGTTTTCACATATAAATACCAACTCTTTGTAGTCTCGTCACCATCAGTTACAATTTGAAAATACTTTGTCAGTGTCTGATTCTCCCCCTGACATCAAAACACCTTTTGTATAATGGAATATTTGATTACCACCACTATCATCTATCACTTATGCTCTGACCAAGGGAAGCATATAGTCCCATTTACCATCTAACCCATCCATATTTATTATACAGAAATCACTCTTGTAAGTTAGTACTGGGTACTATATTGACAAGTTGATTTCAAGGAGAAATTCGCTCTTTACGATCGTGGCTCCATTTCTATCGACCTCAACACCATTTTTTAGGAATGTTGTAGTATCTTGGTTCCCATTACCATATGAATCGTGATCCTTGGACATGACAAAGAGAGTCATCATTTATCCCTTGTTCTGTTGACCCCCCTGATGTTCGACATCATCACTTATCCACATCAGGATGGGTCTTACTTTACGACAATTGAAATTTTCAATTACAGTAAAAGAACCATGGGCTTGATAGGCCACCAATCCCTTCAAGTAATCAAAATACACTCCAAATTATCACTTCAAACTCTAGGGAACATTCTCCTTCAAAATTTTCATGTTTAGTTACCAACACCCTCGAGAGCACTATAAATATCTACTTCATCAAAATTTTCAGTTATAGGATTATCCTGGTCTTCATACTTCGAATGATCTGCCATGATGCCTCAACATTTTGTCTATTATTGTAATAATTTCTAGTTATATCACAAGCATGATGAATTCCTACCTCATTTGTATAAAACAAGTTCATTCATTTTTAGCAATATTTTATGTTTGCAGGTGGACCTCTCCTTCTTCCCCATGGGTGGTTCTTGTCCCTTTGAACCTTATTTATCTCTATACAAAACAATACCATGTACATAAAAAAAATAAATGATGATGTATTTTGTTTATTGATGCAGGAGAATCACTCCAGCTCAACAAATGTGCCAACACGCAGATGTGCAATGGAGAAAGGGAGAGGCACCAACCCTCCCATTTTTAAAATTTAAAATATGATCCACTACGGATTTTTGTGTTGTAAGGTTGTAAGAGCTAGGCCATACCTTTGTATAGGTAGTGGTTGGATTGCCTTAAATGGTTACTTGTAGCAGGTCCAGATCGTAGTCAGGTCTAGATAAACATTTATGGAATGTACCCGTAGGAGTATCGTGTTGTAGCTGAGATAGTAATGGCACTAAGGCGGTGAAGAGGATTAAGCTCATAGAGCCCTCTTTTGTAATTAGTAGAGAGAAGAGAATGATAGAGAGGCCTTAGGAGGTATTAGAAGTTCTAAGACAAATCTTGAGAGAACTAGGACTTTGTTATAGTCTAGTTTTTGTAATCATATGTATAGACACACAAAGATAATAGAAAAGCAGTTTTTCCTACATATTGTGTGTTTATGTATATGTATGTTTTATATTTTTTTATGCATTTTCATGTTTGAATGCATAGATTGATGAAGTATTGAATGAGTTTCAATTGTTTCTTGCATTTGAGTTCCAAAAGTGCAAGGTGTTCACATAGTCTGCAAAGGGTGCGATGATAGAGGTGAGTTAACCTTAGGGAAGCTCAGGAGAGATATCGTTGAACCTTCATCAGCAAAAGTGTGAGGGGTGCACAGGAATAACTCTTTGTTGACTTCAGAGAGAAGGAGAGTTACTGAGAACTCTAAGCTCTACCAGGTGGGAATTGAGCTGGTGCAAGTGTTCATAGAAGAACTCCATGTTGAGTTCAGTAAGAAATAGAATTATTGAATGCTCTATGAGGGAAATCTCTACAAGGTGTGCATCGAGACAGGAGAACGCTAGGAGGGAGAGAAGAATTTATTTTAAATAAATCCTTTGGATCTGAGTTTGAAAAAATCCCAAGAACGCAAGGTTTGTGTGGGAGATCGAAATCTTCAAGGAAGATCAAGCTCAGGAGAGACAATGTTTAAGAGTGTAAGCAAGACCCAAAGGAGTCGGGTTCGCAAGAGAAAGTTCAAAGGCTAAGACCTTTGAACGCGGACTAAGTCTTCCAAGTCAGGAGAAGTCTAAAGATCAGGAGGAGGAACAACCATAACCATCAGATTGGTTGTGAGGAGGAATATGGACCGTCATATTTGAGTCCAGCGAGCAGAGGAAGCGCAGAAGAAAGAATGGATCCCATCCCTTGGACCCTGAGCGTGAAGGATTGAAAGTCATCTGATCAGAGGAAGGTGCACGAGTCTTAACGCTCGCATGCACAGGAGAGAGAATATATCAAGGTTTGAGACTTGAGATTTTCGAAGCCTGGAGAGTCGGAAGCCCGAAGTGAAATCTCAGTCGTTGATAGACTAGGAAAATATGAGTCGTCAGATATCATGAGTTCAGGAGGAGACAAGTTTCAAATTTGAGGTTCCCAAAGTGTAGAGAGACGAAGGGCTGGAACGAATCTAGACCATTGGATCCAGAGGGAATATGTGTCAATGGGTCAGAAAGATCCACTAGGGGAAGGTGGAGGTTGAAGTGTTGAAACACCCAAGGCCGGATAGTCGAAGATCCGAGAGTCGTCGATCTGTGAGGGGACACTTGTCACCATATTGTGAGCTCTAGGGAAAGTTACACTGGAGTTTCAATTTGAGAACTGAAATAGCTAAAACCCGAAGACCTGAAGTAAAATATGGACCGTCAGATCTAGAAAAGGTACGTGGAAAGAGATTGTGAAATTCGAGAGAAAGTACTCTGGGAGAAAAGAGAAGGAGAAGTTTGAGGTTTGACATCATCGAAGCCCGAATAGACGAAGTGGACAATAGTCGTTGATCTAGGTTTGAAAAGTGTCACCAGATTGTGAAATCTGGAAGGACTCGCTCTGGAGTTTTTTGTTTGTTGAGATTTGCAATCGTCGAAGGCCGAAGTCCCAGAACCGACGAGATTCATCGATGTGAAGGAGGACATGTGACGTCATATCTAGAACTCTAGAAGAAAGAAGAGGGGCAAAGGTCTGAAGACCTGGAACAGATCTCAATGGTTGATTGAGGAGGGTGTCGCAGGATCGTTGATCTAATCAAAAAGGAAAAAGTCCCGAAGCAGGAGCACAACCTTTGATTAGGGAGGATACATGTCAGTAGATCTTCCACTCCGGAAGATAGCTAGTCAACAGGGGCAAGAATTTGAGAATTGAGATTCCCGAAGGCTAGACTCATGGACGAGATCCTGGCTATAGATCCAAGGAGATATGTGGCAACAGATATTCCACTCCATGGGATTTCCACACAGAGGAGAGTGGAGGTGAGAGTTGAAAATATCAAAGGTCAGAAAGGCGGAGTCAACGACAGTCGTTAATCTAGATGGGAGTTACGTGTCAAAAAATCGTAGAGATCAGGGGAGATGTGTGGAAGGAGGAAAGAAGAGAGGAATAGGAGATTCGATAGCAGTCGTTGATCATGAGGCAGTGCCGAGAGGCAGAAAACTGATGGACATAAGGGATTGCAGGGCCAATACATGCTTGGACAATAATATTCCTTGAGTAGACTGCAATTTCAACCATTGTTTTAAGTGATAGGATACATGGCAGCATGAGGAGCATGAGGAGGATTGCGGGGTGAAAAGTGTGTTGGTTTGAAACCACTCTTGTCCATGTCTGTAATCATGCATTAGCATAAGGGCACAGCCTAGGGACATATGAAGGAAGGGGCTAGTGAAGAGGAGCTAGCGCCCGCAAATTGAAGAGTTCCAGAACGCACAGACAGAGGGTGCAGGTTTCACAGGACTTGCACACAGGAGGAAAAGGGACCTATGTATAATTGATTTGGGTTCATTTAGGAGCCCGAAGAGTCGATACAACTCAACAATTGGAATGATCCAGGGACCGGGAGGTCACAGAACCTCGGAAGGGGAGGGGGGCTGCATCAGGTGGTATCAGAGCACAGAATGTTTATTTCTATAGCGGAGAGCATAGAAAGGATATACTTTGATACACACCATCAGGTTGTATCAGAGCCTTTTGGCAGGATTAATTTATGTAGGTCAAGGAGAGAAGGCATTAAAGAAGAGATAGTATGATACCATCAGGTGGTATCAGAGCACAGAATTGATTTATGTAGGCTAAGGGGATAATCTAAGGACATCGAAGGGTATCAAAATACCGAGATTTTCTTACAGATAGTAGACAAGAAAGAGGTGAAAGTAAGGCAGAGTATTGATGCTCTGTGAGAAGGTTGTTGCATGGATGCGGCAGAAAAAATTTAAACAGCCAGGTGAGATGTGAGAGAAGATGGAGATGCTCGTGAATGAAGAGTGGCCCATAGACTTTCCAGGAGGGCAGGTAGAAAGTGGAAATGGCTATTGAAGGCCATGGACGTGGTCAAAGAGAAGGTCGCAAGAAGAATAACAATATAGAGATGGATCTAGAGTTCAATCAAATAAGAGCACGAATGGAGAATATTTCATTTAAAATGCAGCAGGATGCAAAAGTGCATTGGGTATATGAATGGCCCATGAAGAAGAAGGTGAAATGGACATTTAAAGTATTGTTGCCCAGAGGACAGGGAAAACTGTTGAGAGACTGGCTAAGGCATGTTGAAAACCTCAGTGACATAGGGGAGGAACTGGTTCACATCTGTGAACTAGAGACTAGGAAAAATCTCATCGAAAAGGAGGAGAAGAGATCAGATGAAGATCTCATAAACTGCTAAGTGGGTAGAAATGGACTTTCAAGTTTCTAGGTGAGCAATGGAAAGAGATCAGGTGGAAGTCTCAAGTACTTCCAGAGGAGAAGTTCTGAAAGTTCAGATTTCCAGGAGGGAAATGAAATGGGATCGGTTGATCTCATAGACTGCCAAGTGGGCAACAGAAAATTCCCAAATCGCCAGATGGGTAGGGAGAAATAAATGATATTTTCTGAAAGTCTCAAGAACTCAGAAGTGGGTTCATGTCAACGAGGAGTGTTGATAGGTGAATATTCATGTGGGTTTGTCGACCATATGAATGAATATGATGAGAAGTTAAAAACTCTCACCATCCAAGAAGAAGATCGGAAGAGCATTCTGATTATTGGAGGGATCAAATAATTCCTACCAAACATCCAAGTGAAGGCCAATACACATGATGAAAGTGCAGCAGCAAAGGAAGAGCATCCATCAGTGACTGTCATGATGGAGCAGATATTAGCAATTTCCCAAGGAGAAGAAGAAGAGGAGAACACAATTGAGATGCTCACTCAATGGGAAATAGAATTGAGGATGTTGGAGGATTGGTTGGACAATCCAAAACCAACAGATGACTGCCAGAAGATAGACATTCAAATTTATGGAGAAGAGAATTCGGCACAATTGCTCAAAATTTTCAGCCAAGAAGCTGAACAGGAAATGACTGAGGGAGAAGACAAAATAGACTTTGTTGAGTTGCATGACGAATTGGAAGCCCTAGAGAGAGGTAGGCACATCCAATAGGATAAGTTGGAGACATATGGAGGAGCATACCAACCAGGAGAGAAATTAGAGGAGGTTAGATATATACCAGCATAGGAGTTGATAGAAACCAATATGTCAGAGGAAGAAGTTGAGCAGCAACTCAGTGATGATACTGCAGAAGAACAACCAGCAAAAGAAGAAGAAAATGACATAGGGGATAAAGGTGATCTACCCACTAATAAGGAAGAGTTGCAGCCAAGAAGACTGCATAAGAAGAGCCAGCCACTAGAGTAGCAAGACAAGGTGATAGAAGAGATAAGGAAGATGATGTTGAGGTCAGCGCAAGAAGCAGTCAGCAAAAGGGAGTTGAACAGAAGATAGCCCACCATAGCAGCAGGAAAGAAACAAAAGAGGAAAAAAAAGTAGCAGTAACATCATAGATGGAGAGGAGCAAGAGGACAAATCCAAAAGAGGATTTGGGATCCATGAGGATTTCAACATTAGAGAAGAGGAACTCTTGAGCAGGATCTCATGATTTTCCTAGCAGTGGAGTATGATGCAGGAGCATCGCTCCACCTCAGCAAATGCATCAGCATGCTAACACACAGACATGCAATGGAGAAAGGGAGAGGCACCGATCCTCCCATTTTTAAAATTCGAAATATGATCCAATACGTATTTTTGTGTTGTAAGGTTGTAAGAGCCAAGCCATACCTTTGTACATGTATTGGTTGGATTGCCTTAAATGGTTACTTGTAGCAGGTCCATATCGTATTCAGGTCTGGATAAACACTTATAGAATGTAGTCGTAGGAGTATGGTGTCGTAGATGAGATAGTAATGGCACTAAGGCGGTGAAGAGGATTAAGCTCATAGAGCCCTCTTTTGTAATTAGCAGAGAGGAGAGATTGATAGAGAGGCCTTAGGAGGTCTTAGAATTTTTGAGAGAGAGCTTGGGAGAATTGGGACTCTATTACAATTTGGTTTTGTAATCATCTGTATAGACACACATAGATAATAGAAAAGAAGTTTTTCCTTCATATTATGTGTTTATGTGTATGTATGCTTTATATGTTTTTATGCATTTTCATGTTTGAATGCGTAGATTGATGAAGTATTGAATTATTTTCAATTGTTTCTCTCATTTGAGTTCCAGAAGTACAAGGTGTGCACATAGTTTGCAAAGGGTGTGTTGACAGAGGTGAGTTAACCTCAGGGAATCTCAGGAGAGATATCGTTGAACCTTCATCAGTGGAAGTGCGAGGGGTGCAGAGGAAGAACTCTTTGTCGAGTTCATAGAGAAGGAGAGTTACTGAGAACTCTGTCGAGCTCTGCCAGGTAGGCATTGAGTCGGTGCAAGTGTGCATAAAAGAAATCTGTGTTGAGTTTGGTAAAAATCAGAGTTATTACATGCTCTGTGAGGGAAATCTTTGTAAGGTGTGCATAGAACACCAGGAGGGCGAGAAGAATTTCTTTTAAAGAAATCCTTCGGATCTGAGTTTGACGAAATCCCGAGAACGCAAGGTGTGCGTGGGAGATTGAAATATTTGAGGAAGATCAAGCTTGGGAGAGACAACACTGAAGAGCGTAAGCGAGACCCAAAGGAGTCGGGTTCACAAGAGAAAGTTAAAAGGCTGAGACCTTTGAACGCAAACTAAGTCTTCCAAGGTGGGAGAAGTCTAAATCTTAGGAGGAGAAGCGACCACAACCATCAGATTGGTTGTGAGGAGGAATTTGGACCATCAGATTGAGTCCAGTGAGCAGAGGAAGTGCAGAGGAAAGAATGTATCCCATCTATTGGACCCTGAGCGTGAAGGATCGATAGTCATCTAATCAGAGAAAGGTGCACGAGTCTTAACGCTCGCATGCACATGAGAAAGATTCTCTCAAGGTTTGAGATTTGAGATTTTCGAAGCCCAGAGAGCTAGAAGCCTGAAGTGAAATCTCAGTCATTGATCAACCAGGTGAATCTAAGTCATCAGATATCATGAGTTCAAGAGGAGACAAGTTTGAAACTTGAGGTTCCCAAAGCGCGGAGAGTTGAAGGACCGGAATGAATCTGGACTGTTGGATCCAGAGGGAATACGTGTCAACGGGTCGGAAAGATCTAGTGGAAGGTGGAGGTTAAAGTGTTGAAACACCCGAAGGCCAAACAGTCGAAGAGTCGAGAGCCATTGATCTACAAGGGGACACTTGTCACCAGTTCATGAGCTCCGGGGAAAGCTACACTAGAGTTTCAGTTTGAGAACTGAAATAGACAAAACTCAAAGACCCAAAGTAAAATCTGGACCGTCAGATCTAGAAAGGGTACGTGGCGAAAGATCGTGAAATATGGGAGAAAAGTGAAGGAGAAGTTCAAGGTTTTACATCGTCGAAGCCCAAATAGCCAAAGTGAACGATAGTCATTGATATGGGTTGGACAGGTGTCACCATATCGTGAACTCTAGAAGGACTCACTCCAGAGGTTTGTGTTTGTTGAGATTTGAAATCGTCGAAGGCCGAAATCCTGAAACTGACAAGAGTCATCGATGTGAAGGAGGACACACAGCATTACATCTAGAACTCTGGAAGAAAGCGGAGGGGAAAAGGTCCGAAGACCCGGAGCAGATCTCGATCATTGATCGAGGAGGGAGTCGCAGGACTGTTGATTTGATCAGAAAGGCCAAAGTCCTGAAGCAGGAGCACAGCTTGATTGGGGAGGATATGTGTCAGGAAATATTCCACTCCAAAAGATAACCATTTAGCAGGGATGAGGATTTGAGAATTGAGATTCCCGAAGGCCAGACTCACAGAGGAGATCCTGGCCATAGATCTAAGGAGACAGGTGTCAACAGATCTTCCACTCCGAGGGATTGCCACACAGAGGAGAGTGGAGTTGAGAGTTGAAACTCCCGTAGGCCAGAAAGGGGGAGTCAACGACATTCGTTGATCTAGATGGGGGTTACGTTTCGATAGATTGTAGAGATCTAGGGAGACGCGTGGAAGGAGGAAAGAAGAGTGGAACAGGATATTTGATAGCATTTGATGATCGTGAGGCAGCACCGAGAGGCAGAAAATTGATGGACAGAAGGGATTGTTGGGCCAATACATGCTCGAACGATAATATTCCTTGAGCAAGCCACAATTTCAACCATTGTTTTAAGTGAAAGGATATGTGGCATCACGAGGAAGATTGCAGGGCAAAAAACAATTTGGTTTTAAACCACTCTTGCCCGCACCCGCAATCGCGCATTAGCACAAGGGCACAGCCCAGGGACATATGAAGGAAGGGGCTAGTGAAGAGGAGCTAGTGCCTGCAAATTGAAGAGCGCCAGAACATGTAGATAGAGGGTGCAGGTGTCACAGGACTTGCACATAGGAGGAAAAGGGACATGTGTATAATTGATCTGGGTTCATTCAGAAGCCCAAAGAGTCGATATGACTCAACAATTGGAACGATCCAGAGACCGGGAGGTCACAGAACCCAGGAAGGGGAGGGGGGATGCATCAATTATACCTATTCTCTTAACCTCACACATCATGGGGCATATATTATCACCTAAAAATCACTCACAGAGCTATATAGGTGATCAATGGAAGGGTCATCAGTTCAATACACTAAGGTGCATGTTCATTAAATTAATATACCATATTTAGCAGGACAAAAATATATATAAAGTGTATTTCTTTTATCATCCACGTGACTCCACAAACTAGATTATATGTGATATGTGCACATCCACACGAATGTTCCTTCAAATTTTTTGTCGATTGACCAGAAGTGAAATTTCACCAACTTTTGGCGCATTAATGACCAAAACTCCAATCAGACATAATTCCTAGTTAAAGGAACAGAATGTATTGATCCCATGAGTAGTGAAAGCTGGTATAACAAATGGGTTCATGTCTACTCAAGCATGGGAGACCATGCCCAAGTGGCCTCCCTTTTCCCCTTGAAACCATTTTTTATCAAACTTGTTGAAGGCCTTTAAAAAGAGGCCATTATCATGCACAAAGAGAAGAAAAACCAAAGTAATGTTATGTTGGTTGTATGATTCTAGAGAATCCTTTTTTCTCCCAAGCTCATACACACTTTCATAGCCATTGTTGCTTGGTGTATTTAACCTCTCACCTATTTAGAGATTTGCACACATAGTCACACTATTTCATTTCATTTTGAGAGAGAAATAGGTTCTATAAGTTAAAAAATAACCCATCCCAAAGAGGAAGAAGGGATTTCATTTGCTCACCAACTACTCTACAATGTTGTACTCAAATATTTTCCATTGGTATAACATATCTCACCTTATTTTATTTTTGTTCTTACCTGCTATGCTTTTATTTCCTTGTTTTGTTTATATTTCTTGTTTTATGGTGTTCCACTCACACTAACAATTCTCTGTAGTGCTAGTGAAGACTAGGCTAATACTAAATTTCCCTTTTTTCTCACTCAACTGGAAAAATAGGAAAAACAGTAAGGCCTGTCTGGTTGAAATGGTCAAGCTAGTTCTTGCCTCCTTTGGTTGATGAAGCATAGTGGATCCATATCCTACTCCACTCCCTAGTAACCATACATGATACCTGGCAAGGAAGGACATTTGTTAGTTTGATGTTTCTCTTCACAAATTCCATAAATTTCTATAGTATTAAGTGGACATTCATTCCTAACATGTTTTTTTGTGCATTTCAGATCAAAAATAGTTAGAGATTTTTCTTATTCTTCTTGCTTCCTCTTTATCTACCATGTATTCATTTGCATGGAAAATGGACATTAAATGTTATTTTTAATATCCTCAAACAAGACTCATATTTAATTTTTAGTAAGAGTTCCATAATTGGATGTTTGTGGCACAATAGTATTCCTACTTTTCTTCCTTATAGACCTAGAGTAGTTCTTGAATACATGCTTAATGACTTCATACTATGTAATTTCCCTCATTGCCTAATTTTGTTTGTCATAGTATAAGGATGTTCAACCTAGAGTTTTTATGTGTTCAAGGGTTTTATTTGTATAGATAGGGTGGATATTTGTACTTGTGATATGTGGAATGTTTTCCAAGGATTTTTTGTATGTATTATTGAGTAGATAACTATGTAACATAATGATGACATGGTTTCTTATTGTGATGGGTTAATGAATGATATCTTGAAACATCAAATGTTATAATTTTATCATATGTAACATAATGATGACATGGTTTCTTATTGTTATGGGTTAATGAATGATATCTTGAAACATCAAATGTTATAATTTTATCATATGTTCATATGTTCATAAATAATTTCTACTAATAGAAATAAAGTATGAATTGTGGCAAGATGATAGGGCCTACAAGACTCCTAAGTGGATTTAATTGAATAAGAGGAAGGTTGTGAAAGACAAATTAAATGTCACATAAGATTAATGAAATCAATAGAAATTTATTTGAAATTATGTTTGATTATAGTTTGTGTGTGTGTGTAAATTGTAATCAAACATAATTTCAAATAAATTTCTATTAATTTCATTAATATTTTGCAACATTTAATTTTTCTTCCACAACCTTCGTCTTATTCAGTTAACTCCACCTAGGAGTCTTGTAGTATGTGTGTGTGTGTGTGTGTGTGTGTGTGTGTGTGTGTGTGTGTGTGTGTGTGAAGGTCACGGTATCTACACACACACACACATACATAAGCTAAAGGTCAAGGTCAAGGTTAGTCCAAACCCATCTAGCCTAGCCCTGGCCCAATCCAATAAGGGTTCAAGAGGCCCACACCCCAAGTCCAAGCCCCACACAGGACAAGATGTAGTAGGTGGGATCAAGCATAAGCAGAGAGAACTATTTATCCATTAGGTTTTTTGGCGGATGCAACTAACAAACACTCTATTAGGGGTAAAGCCACCGATAATAGGTCCAATGCTTATTAATCCACACACGAGATGAAACCACATACACTCATATGTACACATACTTCTATTAGGATTTTTCCTACACTCCTTACTCTAACATCTAACGTTCACTACAATATATATAATTCCCAACATAAATGATCACCCCAATACACTCCACTTGTGAGGGGAAGACCCAAACACACACACTTTTATAATTTACATTAATATTGAGAGGGGGGGGTGAATCAGTGTTATACCAGATTTTAACTTTTCTTTCCTTTCAACAAATGAAGATTACTTAAAAGTGTTTTACTTAAATAACAATACATGTAGAACACAAATCATAGCATAGAAAACACATTACACCATAATTTTTACATGGAAACCCAATGCGAGAGAAAACCAAAGAACATTTTTATGTGTGTTCTTCTGCAAGCACCAAATTACAATTTACAATTATTCATCTTGACAGACACCCACCTGTCACAAATGAGGACATCAATCCTCTCAGACACCAACATGTCGCAGATAATGAGGACACTAATTCTCTCAGGCACAAACCTGACACAAATAAGGACACCAATCCTCTCGGGAACCAACCTATCATAGATAATGAGGACACCAATCCTTTGTGAGATTCAACTCACCCTAGAACCACCCTACGACCCTAAATTTAGTTTTAAAATGTTCTTAGACCTTTCTCTACATTAATATGATAGTTTCCTTGAACAGTTATGGGTCCTTTTTCTTCTCCTTTTATCTGAATACCAATCAATCAGAGTGCATCCTTATTTATAGTGTTTTTTCCTGAGTTCTCCTTCCTATATGTGGATGCATAAAAGTTACATTGTGGACAAATTTTGACTAGATTAAAATTCTTTCAGTTATACTTATGTCTAAATAAAGTATGTGGATGCATGACAGTTACATTGTGGACAAATTTTGACCAAATCAAAGTCTCGTTGGTTATATGTGGACAAAATTTCATTTCAAACTTTTTAACTAACTCAAACGGACCAAATATTTCTTGTTTTACCAAATTATTCATTGTTGCAATAATTCACATTTTAGTTTACAAATAATCTACTACGCAGATAGAATAAGATCCCAAGTCACAAGTATTCATATTGTCACACTTGGCTTGTAGAATGCTCACCCAGTATCCCTACTAAATTGTTAGCATCGCATGGTGACTCACTCTCTTGACTGCCAAACTTCCACTCGTTCCGTCGCATTCCACTTTGGACTTTATCTCGTCGTACTGGATCAAAGAACCCTGTAGATTTTCATCTGTGCAATCTTCCATACACCCCGTCGTCACGTTGCAACACAATAATCCATTGATTCATTCCACAATCACGGACAAGGGAATTTTTCGTAGTCCACTTCACTTTTGAACTGCGTCATAGGTCATCCTCCTATTCTTTGTGCACTCCTGGAAGACTTAATCACTTACATGATTTATTTTTCACCGTTGATCCTTTCATCCTTCAATCCTTCTATGAAATTATGTTTTCAACCTTTAACGACTTCTTATATGAGTTCCATTTCATGTGGATATATGATAGTATAGTAGAAAGAATCATTCCATGCACTTCCTCTACATGTTTATAAAGAATCCTTCCACACACTTCCTCTTCCTATGCGCCAACTTTGCTCCATGCTGACATCAATGACAACATATGATCAACAAACTCCCCCTTTGTCATTGATGGAAACTTTATTTTTGAGCTTCACCCACTGTCAATGTATTCATTTGGCCTTCATTCACTCCCCCTTGATGTATTCTCCTTTTTTTCACAACTCTATGCATGCTCCTTTTTGTCACATATCTATGCTCATGTTTGTCATAGCTTTATGCCTGCTCCTTTTTCTCATGGATCTATGCTCCTTTTTTTCACGGCTCTATGCTCCTTTTTGTCACAACTCTATTTTTCCCCCCCTTTGACATCAATGGAAAAGAGATATTCACAATTGACTGCGCACATCCTAAGAGTGACTCCCCCCATCTGAATTTTGTATTCTTTGTTGCTCAATTTCTTGCATTTCTCCCCCTGAGGTTGAATAGGTATTTTAGCAGTCGCCTACCTATTATGAAGGTTATGCGCCTTAATGAGGAGTGGGAAGGACTCTCAACTTCTCTCTAAGGTACTCAAAGGAGTCCCTAGGTAATGGTTTGGTAAAGATATCAGTGATATTCTCTTTGGAAGGAACATATTCTAGTTTAACCACTTGATCCTGAACTTGTTCTATGAGAAACTGATACTTGATGGGTATATTCTTAGTTTTAGAGTGTTGAACATAATTTTTAGAGAGATTTATAACACTTGTATTGTAACACATGATAGAAACGGGTTTATCACAAGGAACTTGAATATCCTTGAGATTGGTCTTTATCCACAATACTTGTGTACAATAGGATGTTGCAACTATATACTCTGCTTCAGTTGTAGAGAGGGAAATGGAAGTGTGTTTCTTGCTAAGACATGATACTAAACAAC
>SNQJ01S0026689.1:24840-54841 GCA_010110895.2 Picea sitchensis | reverse complement strand
AAAATGAAAAATAAATTAAAATAAATATATACAATAAATCAAAACTAATCTATACACATATTATTATTTAATATTAAAATATAATCTTAAATTTTAGATACCATGAAATTTTAATTTTGATTTATTTTTATACGATGAAATAGTACACAATTCTTTTCTTTGAGTGTGCTTTACAAGCAATCACACAATTTTTTTTTTAAGAAAATACTCCTCTCATTTATAAACGTTGCACGCATTTTGAACCGTGTCATATATACCTATTTTACCAGGAAGATTTGCATTTTCTTTTTTATTAAGGATTTTAAAATTGTATTTAGAATATGACATCTAAATTTTAGTAAAATTATTATTTTTTTATTTAAAAATAAAATCAATTTATTACAAAATAGACAATCTAAATTTTATACTTATTATTCCAAGTAGAGCTACGTAATCTTCTTTTCCTATTAAACACTTTAAAATTGTATTTAAAATGACACCCAGTCCGATCTTCTTTTCCTATTAAAAACTTTAAAATCGTATTTAAAAATGACACCCAGTCCGTCACATGACGGTTAGAAGAAGAGTTAATTAAAAAGATTATATTGAAAATATGAAAATGTATCATGGTTGATTCTTACGCAAATGTCATGGATCAATTCTTCTTATTCATTTTTAAGAAGTTTAAACCCATTTTAAAAGGATAATTCAAAAAATATTTCTTAAAGAATATTTCTTAATGAATGTAAATTTTGGAAACTATTTATTATTTATGAAAGATAATAAATATCATAAAATATAAAAAAATAGTTATATTTTCAATAATTTATTAACTCTTGTAATTTCTATTTTAGTTGGCTTTTATTTATTCCCTATAAGGTGTATTCTTCCATAACATTAAAACCATCACATAGCTCACACCTACTTAAATATTCCTTCAATAGTGTATTATTCCACACTATTAAATCCATCACTTCACTCACACCTACTTAAAGATTTTAAAATTGTATTTAGAATATGACATCTAAATTTTAGTGAAATTAAAATAAAATATTTGAAAATAAAATCAATTTATTACAAAATTGACATAATCTAATTTCTATACTTATTATTCAAAGTAGAGCTATGTAATTTTCTTTTCCTATTACCAACTTTAAAATTGTATTTAAAAAAATTGTATTTAAAAAATGACACCAGTTAGAAGATGATTTAATTAAAAAGATTGTATTTAAAATATGAAAATGCTCATGATTTTCAATATCATGGTTGATTCTTATGCCAATGTCATGGATTATGGATTACTGATTAAAAATTTTCAATATCATGGTTGATTCTTAGGCCAATGTCATGGATTATAGATTACTGATTAAAATTGAATTCTTGTTAATCATTTTAAGGAGTTCAAATCCAAAAGGATAATTCAAAAATTATTTCTAAAAGAATGTAGATGTTCGAAACCACTTCAAAAATTATTCATAAAAGAATGTAAAGAATGATAATTCAACAATGGAATCATAGGAGTTTCAAGGTCGGATCCCATGGAAGTGAGGGAAATCATGGTCCATCTCGATTTCGACTTCCACTGTTAGTGGAATGTCTACCGCTGATAAACACAAACAAATAACATCGACTTCATAATTGTGACGGCCTCGTCTTCTTCTCCTTTTTGCAACAAGTAAATCAATTGGCATACATATTGAGATTCCTACATGAAAAACATCAAGATAAATTGTAAAAGTGTGGACATCCCTACAACGATGAGTTAAATAACCAAGACATGACATTAAAAAAAATAACATATATTTTCATTTTTTATTTTTTTTTATATTTTTTTTTTAAATTTAGGAGAATCTGTAACAAGTTGGGATTATTTAGGCGAGGCTTGGGTTCAAATCTAACTGGTTTCCACTATAAACCCTAGGCTAGTACTAATAGCCTACAAGAGAGCACCTAGCAGGTATGTAGGATCCCAGACCAAGCCATCAAAGTCGTAGCCAATGTAATTAGCAACTATATTGTCCGACTGACTATATTGTTTTATTAAGGTACACCTCTACTATTTTAGGTTACTAGAGGACCATGGTGTCGATCATTCCCAATTTAAAAAGAAATTGCACTTTGATAGCGTGACTAATGGGTTATGTTACCCGCAATAGGAATGTTGTCGATCAAATGCCATCTTGTTTTCCCTTGTGAAGTTGTTTTCTCGCTCTATTTTACCACTTAAACCAAACCGACTACTAGGAGGACCTAACTCAGCACTTGGCCAAGGCTTAGTGTTGCAACAGGTTTATGTATCAAATAAATGATAATATTTATGACTTCCCACACTTATATCATGACAATGTTGGTTGTTACAAATCATCTGCTCCCACCGTGTTATGCATTCCCTTCCAGGATTCCTGTAGGGAAATAAACACAAAATCAATGGGTGAGAGATATTGACAAGTGGCTAGATACGGGTAAGGGAAACCTAGGGGAGTACATTACACATGTAAGCACTCCCCACTCACTCTCACACTAATTTTCTTATTTTGTTTTATTAAATGTGATAATAATTATGGTGAAGGAATTATTTTGATAGTAATTACGTTGAAGGCATTTTTTTAAGGGGACGATTCTCCTCCGCCCTTCATCATCTCTCAAGACCTGCTTGTAACTGGATACATGTTTCTTCTCTTTAAACTATTACAATGTTCCACAAATCCTATTATAATATTCCACATGTGATTTTTTTAACCATCACCTATCTATCTATTCCTATCAACCTTTCAATCACCTTGCTGACCTACTACACTACTTAGGAGATTTTTGCTTGGGTGACGAGATTTGCTACTTTTATCGTATTCTCACACTATGAATGTTCGTGTCGTATTTCAATTTATTTTAGCTAAATTTAGCTACGATGACAAAATCTTCGGATTAGGGAGCTCTATTGCTGCTACTGATGAGTGAAGGAAGTCAATATGTTCACGGTTTGCAATCAAAGGACAGAAGAAAGATTCCAAGAGAAATGAGAAAATTACTATTAACATAGACACTATGAATAAAGAATCTTTAGTTTTTCAGACCAAGATTCCTCATAAGCATAGCGTCTATGGATCTCAGGATTCTTAAGGGTGAGTCAAGACCTACTTGCAACCAACCACGTGTCCCTTCTCTTTAACATATTACAATTTGCCACCTGTGATTTGTTTTGACCATCACCTATCTATCTTGATATCTCTCCTTATCAACCTTTCGATCCCCTCATGGACCTATAGAAATGCTTGGGAGATTTCTATAGAGAACTCTCATTTGGGTGATGATATTTGCTACTTTTATGGATACCCACTCATAGAACAATGGGTTTTCTTAATCCTAGGAGCTCAACAAAAATAGGTTTGATTCAATATAGCCTGCAATATTTGGATTAGAAATTCCCATGCATTGCATACATGGACACCATCTATTCTTCTCTACATTTATCTACAAATAAACCATTTGGATATAGTGTATCTCTCAACTTTCGATGATGGTAAAATATGATTTCTAAATCTAAGTTTGATAGATTAACGAACTATAAACTATAGGCAATTTGGGTGGGGTGGGAGTAAAAAAACTATCTGAGAATGATAGAAGGAGAATAATATCAAACAATGTAATATGAAATCACTATTTATTGTGACACTTGGAGAAGGCTCATACATGCAGTATGTCAAGAGTGTGAGGAACTTGCAAACTTGTAATGGGGGTGGGTTTGTGTCCATGTCCATTATGGACAATAGTGTTGGCTCCAAACATTTCTATGAAATTAATATTAATGCAACCTAATTTGAGAACCATGACCAAAACCTAATTTGAAAAGATCAACAAGCTTCACATATGGTTCTAAATTTTTCTTAAATGTCAATCCTTTTTTTCTCAAGTGGTATATTGGATTGGTGTTATTTCACTTGTGAAGCTTTTTGATCGGGGTTGATAATGGGAGAAAGAAGCCCCATGTATTGGTCATCCCATCATTGGCACAGGGACATCTCATTCCATTCATTCAATTGGACGAAATTTTGGCCTTGCATGAAGTCCTTACAGTTTGTTATATAAGGAATGCAAGGAACTTGAAATGTCTCCAGCCTGATGTTGAGGATTCTAATGTGGACCTCTGTCTACTATCTCTACCAATGCCTCCCATCGATAGTGCTCCTAGAATTGATAGCGCAAAAACCTATTGCATGATCAGGAAGACCCATGGTAACCTGGGCCATGTTAGCAAAACATCCATTTGACTCCAAGTTCTTGGCAAAATGTCTAGGGATAGCCATACATATATGTATGGATGTGAGAAAGTTTCTCAATGAAGAGGAGGTGAGAAGAACAATCACCATGGTTTTGGACAAGGAACAAGTAAATACCATGGGAAGGAGAGGTGATGAGCTCATTGTGGATGGAGAAGGAGATTCATATACAAATTTGGAGGCTTTTGTTCAAGAAATGCAAAAATTCCACCACAATCTATTTGTTGCCTATACAAATGTGTCATGTCTTTGATTATTTGTTTTGACTTTGTTCCTTCCATTGCATATACAAACCCTCCATGCATTGCATCCTATTGTTGTCAAATAGTTCAGTTGTTGTAATTTTCTCACATACAATTCATTTAGCATAGTAGCTATATCTACTTCTACATCATCAAACAACAAGAAACATTTTTTGTTTGTGCCTTCCAGGTGCCATTCTTTCTACATAATATGGATTTCCTTCATTGACATTGGAATTGTGTATGATTTGTTTTCCTAAGTGAGATATTGACTATAAGAGCGATATGAATGGATATATGAGTATAATATTTTGACATCATAACAAATCATTAGCCTCCCTCCACTTAGATGTCACTCCCTTCCCAACGATACTTTCCATATGTCTTTTTAACATTGATTTCCCTGAAGAAACTCCACTGTAGTGAATTCAAATTGGTGGAAGACAGGATGTGCCCATTAAATGCATTAGTTTTCATCACTAACGCATTGATATATGGAAATGCATTGATCTCTATATGTTAGTTTCATGTTTTCAATTCATTCAACGAAATGTTTTATTTGTTTAAAGCTTAAACACAACTCAGTTCTTATTAAAAGTGTAGTTTTTCATTGTAGCTTCATATTAAGTAACCACATTTTTTTCCATAGATGGTTTCATTATGTGGATGGTTTTCATCTCCAATTTCCTTCAAAAATGAGAAAAAAAAACAATCCAATCCCCCATTCACCCTACAAAATAGCCTAAACTTGTAGAAAACAAATCCACTTTTCAGGAAAAAATGGATCTAAATTTGGCTAGATTTCCAGGGGTAGCCTGAGCTTCACACGATCATAGATCCATGCATTTTAGAACCTTGTTCTCTATGTTTTTTCTTGATTTTAAGATGACTCGAATTATTATAAAATAAATCAAAGTTTAGGATTGACCAAAAATTTCAATTGTTATTGTATTCAATGAGAGGGGAATGCTACATGAATACATTGGTCCCTCAACATACATGTTATCATACTTCAATCGATATGGATTATGTTGGGAATGAAATGAAGGTAGAGATATAACAAGTAAACACACAGAGATATTGTAAGAAATAAAATAGTGCAGTTGAACTCAGATTCTATTAATGAATGAAATACAAAAGACTGTAAAATGCAAAACACACAAACTAGCTAGAATGGTGGTAGCTTATCCATGAAGAGCGAGGGATGTGTTGGCTACGCTCATTCATAAGAAGTTGATTAAAAATAGGAAGAAAATGAATTTTAACATAAACAATCAATGATAAAACCCTAAACATCCAAAACCCTAACCCTGAAAGATGAAACACCAAAAGGTTTGTAGGCCCCAATGTGGTTAGTTGATACACCAACTTCCCTGGGGCATAAATTTTTCATACGATCTCCATTTGGGGTGATTGGTAGCCCGTTAGAAAGGTGTAGCCAAGAAATACACATTCGAAATCACCTGATATTTTCCCCTGATTATATAGTGAGCCTTTCCACACCAAAATAACATCGTTTAGGGCCTCAAAACGACCTTGGAAGTTTGGGACCTGAAAATATATATATAAACTACCAAGATGTGGAACCATTCTGAATTAATGGAACATGTGGGTGGCCACCAGTATCCACCTGAAACATTCCTCCCCTATTAGGAATAAATGGTATCCATCACATCCAGTTCCTCCATTAGACGAGGAATCTTCTAATCTTACTCTGCTAGTGGCAACTGTCTTCCCATGGGTGGCTTCCATTTCCACATTGCAAAAACCACTAGTAGGTATCCATATGTGAAGGTTTCGCCTTTCTCCTGAGCTTCCTTACAAGCGAACAGGAGTTCCTCTAATAGGTAGCTGCACCAGTTGAATACAACTCCATTTGCGTAGAAGTCGACTACTGAAAGAGCGTCTAAGGTGCATTCACCCTTGTAGTAGGAACGCATCAAATTTCTCACAATTACATCACAGGCCATCTGAATTGTCTCCAAAATGATTGGGTCAATATTTGTTGTTCGCCCACCTCTCTATGTGTGGAAATTTTCATATAGGATAACTTCACCTTTCTTCTTCCCATGCTTGCTCGGGCCTTGAAATCCTCTGGAAACATCCTCACCCTCGAGAGATAATCCAGTGAGCTGGTGGATGTCTTCTGCATGAATAAGATATATTTGGTCGAGACATAAGATTTTTTCATGAAATCGACTTATCAGAAACTTTGTGCACTGCACAACCTCGCCAGTGATCTCGAAGACCGGTAGATCCCCAAGGTGCATGATTGTGGAGTTGAAAAGGTTGATGAACTCTGTCTTTGAGACAAACTGCATGCCTCCCATTGTATCTAGGACCAAGTCCCAAAACATGACAATTTTGATCTGTGGAAACAATACCTGGTCCATCAGATCAAGGTCCATAAGTTTCACTTGCTCTGTCTTCCCCTTGACATCCCCGAAGATCTTGATCCTAGGATCATACGAATCATCTAGGATTGCTTCTTTGGGAGATGAAATTCGACCTCCCATTGCTCTCGAAATGCTAGATTTGAGGTGCTGATAAGATGGGTGATTTGGGATCGACTTTGTGACAGGGGAACGAAAAATATCTTAGGGTATGCGCGATTACATAAAATTGAAAATATGGATAACAATAAACAGTGATGCTCGCTCGCACATTGACGGGGTCTTATAAATGGATAATTGGAAACTTCTGTAGATGCATGTAAAGATACTCATCATTAGGCCATAAACACAATCTTAGGCTTAGGTGTTCGACAAGATGGATAACGGGGTAAGATCTATCTAGTGATCTTGGATTTTAATGAATGGATTAACAAGCATGTGGTCGAGCTCAGGGCTTAAATTTTTAACGACTTAGAAGCACAACATGGATATCGATGGAATTTGTGTTTATCACACCTTTATGGTTTAATGGAAAGTTCTGACAGGTTATAGTGGCTATCATAAAGAGTATAAATGGACCGGATGTGTGTGGCACATGGGCTGTGATGTAGTTCATATTATCCCTCCCTCCGACCACAATGGGGTCCCCGTCATATTTAATGACTTAATTTAATGTAATGGTGGCTCTTCTGATCCTGTGTGTCTGAGTAAGCAATTCTACACAAAAGAAACGCTCAGACTAAAAAATAAAATATATGTCATGGCGCAATCAATGCACACTCCGATGTTATTAACTGAATTAAATAAATTACCAGAAATTAAAATCTAACTACTGTACATTCTCCTTTGGACTAGAGAAACCATGCTTTGGCTCAAGCATGATAAATATAGGGTTTCAGGAAGGCGCCATTCACCCATCCCCGCCGAAGGATACCATCTAGTTGCGCTAGCCTGACTGCACTAGATTATTAGATTTCCACAACTATGAATGGACCCAACCAATGCATGCAAAATTTTCTTGGATGTTTCTGATATTGGTTGTCGTAGATTAGTAGCTTATCCCCTTGCATGAATCTTTTGGACTTAGTATTCCTGTCATGCCAAGATTTTTTTCTAGCTTTCTCAATTGTCTGATGAAAATTCATTAGAAATCTTGCTTCCTCAAGTTCTTGCAAGTCTGCAATCCTCAGCGTAACTGATTCATCATCTGTCATGTGTGTATCTCGTGCTATATAGAGAACAGGGGTAATAAATTCTACGGGTACAACTTTATTTTTCCCATAGATCAACTGAAATGGGGTATACCTGTGTAGCTTCTTCGTGGTAGTCCTATAAGATCGCAATAATGCTAGAACTCTATCATCCCAGTCTTCCCTATTTGTGCAACATAATTTTGTTAGTACTCTTTCCAGAATTTTATTGAATGCCTCCACTTTACCATTGGCTTGTGGATGGTAGGTGTTAGCACTGAAAGTCACACTTTGATTGCTAAAGTGTAAGATCAACACCCATCAATAGGTTTTATAGATAAGTTTTTTATGATGGTGTCAAATGGATCAAAACTTAGTCAAAACAGTGAAATCACATAAAGTTCCAGAATAGATGTATCAACAAATGAGGTCTTGGATAGCTTAGATAAGGGTTTTGAAGAGTCAAAAGGATACATAGAATACTTAATGAGAAATGAAAATGTCTACCACTCACATCAGGCAATACTAGCAGACATCTGAGGAAAATATTTTGACATAAGAACTCCTTTAATCAAAATATAAACTCTGAAAAAATCATAGCAACATCACAACGAAACCTCCATTGCAACACTTATACAATAAATCAAATCAATCATTCAAATGATAGTAAATCAGAGTAATATTGAGATAAGATAATGGAAATAAATTGATTTCTATTAACAAAAAAGTCTCAAATCTGATACACAAAATCCAGAGGATGGCTCTGTAATTCCACAACTTCAAAAAAGTATGAGTCTCATTACAATCCTTCAAACCCTTCAATGATTTTAAATCTCTATCTTATAGCCTAGGCTATCAATGACAACTTTACAATTCAAATTTCCCTTCTTTCCTAGGATTCCCACACCTAAAGGTGGAGTAACTACAACTGTTCAACAAAACAGTAACAAACTGCTAAAAACTAGGAACATGTTGGTAACCTCCTTGATCATATTAAATGTGCTCGATGACATGTGAACTAAGTGCAAATCCCTTGGTCAGGTGTCCCTCCATCCTTCAACTGAACTTCTAGTAGATGTTATAACATTATCTTCCCATTTGGAAACCGTTTGTTCCTCCAAAACCTCCATATCAAGAGTTCGCAACGCTAAACCGTATCATCCAGTTCGCAGCACCAGGTGCTGCAAACTCTCCTATAACTACTCTGTTTGTTTGAAAATGCATCAAGAACACTCCAAAACTGTCCCAAGTTTCAACAACTTCTATAATAATATATGATAGTGGTATAAGACATAGGAGAGCTTAATGCATCCTCAATTAAATCCTGACTTATCAAATATGTCTGTCTTCAAATTATCAAAATACCAAAATAGAAAATTGTAAAAAATGGTCTGAGTCAAGGTGCCCATCTCCTTCACTTTCTGACTCTGGAGCTCCTCCTGGTGGCATCTTTAGCTAATAAATCCAAATTCTTCTTGTCGAGCTCCTCCCTGAAAGGTTGCAGCTCTATCTTTAGCCCTCAGATCTGACTCTGGTAGGCTATATTCTGTCTGTACACGTTTCTACGCTACCTGTGGAGAGGTCAAAATATTTTAGCTATAAACTTAGAATTTTCAAGAGTTCCAAGATACATATGCATAAGATCACTTAACTTATTATTTTCAACCAACTCCTCCCTTTTTAGTTTGGAAATTTTAGTCCTTGCCTCTTTAAGCTATTTGTTTATCCTCTTAAAGGTAGGATTTTCTGGAGGAGTGGTTATGTATACAATTTCAATGGGCTCTTTGATAGGTACACTTTTTCCCTTTCTATGGATAGGGGCTCTCACTGACACTTTCTCCACAATTATTTCCTGCTTTGTTGATTCTCTAGTAACAGGTTTCTTGGCCTTGACCTTGTCTGCAGCAGGTGGTGAAGAGAATAATAACTTTCTTCCTCTCAGACCTGTGGCTCTAGCTGAAGGAGTCTCCACTGGACCAGGAGATGGAAAAGGTGAAACCTCTCTTTGTGGGGACTGAGAAGTTCCTCCTACTTCTACATGTTCCTTTGTTGCTTTATGTTTCTTAGAAGACGTGATGCTCTTCCTTGTCTTATTCATCTCCAACTATACAGTCTTGTCAAGCTGAAGAGGTCTTTGTACCTTAGACTGTGGGGTAGGAGCAATGTTAAATTGAAAGTTGGAAGAAGTAATGAATTCTTCCCATTCCATGTTTCTCTTACTTAATTCCTCCATCACCAACATCTTTATCAGTCATGAATGGAAAACACTTGTATCAACTGCCTTAGACTTAGCCTGAACCCTATTAGACATTTTTCCAATACTTCTGAACAAGTAAAAAGGAAGATTCATAACATCTTTCCCTATGAAGTGTAGCAATAGTCTTATGTGATATTAATAGATCATGTTAAATATCCCTTCATAGGTAAAGTATCTTTGAATTATCTTCATTATTTTATCAAAACCCTCTGACATATGGTTTTTGGGCACACCCTTTGACAAATTGTCTTCTTGGTGTTATGGTTTGAGGAATTCCCTTGAAAAGACAACATTCAGAGTCATGGCCTTGAACCATCTCTTCCTAGTACTAGGTATCTGAGTGGCTACTGATATGGTCCTCTCGGATACCTCAAATTCTAGTATCCCAACCTTGGTCTTCGTTCCATCAAAGTTTAGTGCAAATTCTTTAGCCACCTCTGGGTGCCCTCTCTGCATTTTATGACAAAAGTTAATACAAACCACTCTTTGGAAGACTTCCTTGATCAGGGGTTCCTCAACAAAAAAATGCATATCATAGGGTTTTGTCCTCACAATGTCTCCACCTTTATGAACCTTGTTTTTATGATTATCCATATGTTCTATCTAGGCAGGTTTTGTCATAGTACTAAAAAATTACCCACAGTAGAGAGCAGGGGAGTTGAGGAAATGACTACTGGAATCAATAAGAAAAATCCACACAAACCTCTTACAATGAAAATGTTTCCAAGTAAGGTTGAAATATTTTAACATTGAGGTTATATTCACAAAGGATTGTGAATAGATGGTTAATTGGTAAAAGGGATAATTTGAAAGGATGCTAGAACAGAGAGTTCACAGCGCTGGCTGATTGCACAGAGTTCGCAGCGCCATAGTTAGGGTTTGGGAAAATCTGTATGAAAAGAGTGATGCAAAGACCAAGGATCATAAGGTAGGGTAATTCAAGCCCAAGAATGTAGATGGTTTCAAGAGATAATATGTAGAGAAAGGGGAGAAGGTTTTGGAGCTTAATTACAAGTCTGTGAGATAGTTCACAATGCCAGAAATCTAGTTCGCAATGCCATACAAAGGAGAAGCCACTAACCCCTTTCTAGGCCTTAAAACAAGGTGGGAAATCTCATGAAGTACCTTGTATCCTAGAACTAGAAGCTGATATCTTCATATCTACTCAGGAGCGCCTGCAAGTGGTCTAACCGCGAACTCATCCCCTACAACCAGCTCACAACGCCTGTCTGTAACACCAGTTCCCAACGCCAAGCTGGAGGATATTTTGCACACTTGGAGAAAATGATTAAGACATCCATAAACATGATTCCTAAATATTGATTTAAAATTAAACTCTAAAATCAAGGAGATCTCCAATGACATGACCTTTTAGGATAAATTATGATAATAAATGTAATATGTACTTTGAAAGGTGCTGCAAACTCTCCTAGTGAGTTGGCAGCGTACAACTCAGATTAGATATGACATTTTAACAAGCTGAGTGACAAGGAGATGGGGTCATCGTACAACATGGAGAAGGTGACATGTCAGGGTCATAATGATAAATTTCAAAGATGTGACTCAATGAATTTTCAAACCCAAAACCAAACTAATCATAATTTATTCATGCCCAAAAATGGGAAATTGTTATGGGAAAGGGACCTAAAACCTATAACCTAAGGTAAAACTATGACACAAAATCAAACTAAAGATTTTTATTGACCCATGACAATCTATGTGATAAAAATAGGTACTGCTCTTATGGTGTTGTATAAGGAATTATGTTGTCAACGTTGCAATTATACTGCTGATAAAGTGACTACCTTGATCACTGGTCAAAATTCTAGGACATCCAAATCGAGTGACAACGTTCTCGAAGATAAATATAGTAGTTGTATCTATAGAATAGTCTTGAAATGCCTCTACTTCAAACCATATTGTGAGGTAATCAATTGTGGTAATGATATATCTATCCTTTGAGTGCTTAGATGGGGGGTTGATCGGTCCAATTAAATCAACAACCCACTTCTCAAATGCCTAAAGTTCTATGACTGGCTGAAGGAGTAATTCATCTTGGCGTGATGACTTTCCTACTCTTTGGCAGGTGTCACAAGATGTAACATATTCCTTAGAATCTTTAAATAATGTATTCCACCATAATCCAGCTTGAGGTACCTTCTGTGCAGTAGCTTCACCTCCAACATGTCCTCCCGCAACTCTGTTGTGGCATTCCCACAGGATATGTTGCCTTTCATGGTTGAAGAAACATCTCCTAAGGATGTTTTTGAGTCCCAATTTGTAAATTTGTCTAAAAATTAATTGATAGTCTATTGTGTGAACCACCGTATTTCACTTCTGGGTTGCAAAGTAAGTTTTTGGGCAGGTCCATGTACTGAGGAAAACAACAATATATTCAAGATACTCTTGGATGGCCTCAATCTGAAATAGGTATGCATCTAGGAGATGATCATCCACTACTCCACCACTTTCCCTTGACTCCAACCTAAAAAGGTGATCTGAAACCACATTGCATCTTCCTGTTTTGACAATTATTTCAAACAAAAATTCTTGAAAAATCAGTAGCCACCTGCAAATTATTCCTTCAAGTACTGGTTTATTGACTAGGTACTTCAATGCAGAATGGTCAGTAAAGAACTTGAAATGAGAGCCTAACAAGTAGTGTCTAAACTTTTGTAATGCATAAATCATATTTAAACCTTCCCTTTCAGTGGTTGTGTAGTTGCGCTCAACTTGCGATAGTTTTATGTTGGCAAAGTAGATAGAATGGTCCATATTTCCTTCCCCTGGTTGTGCTAGAATGGCTCCCAGGGCAATGGATGATGCATCCACATGACCATGGAATTCAATTTCCCAATTGGGAAATATCAAGATAGGTGCAATACTTGGTTTTTCTTTTAGAATGTCGAATGCCTTGTCACACTCTGGTGTCCACGAAACAGTTCATACTTTTTCAACAATTTCTCAAGGGGTGCGGTGATAGTTGCATATCTTCTGATGAAGCTATGGTAATATCCTGTATGTCCCAGCATGGAGAACAACAATTTGGCACTTGTAGGTGGCGACATGTTTAGAATGAATGCAACTTTAGATGGGTCTACAAAGACTCCTTCTCTACATACAATATGGCCTAACAAATTTCCATGAGGTACACAAAAAATACATTTCCTTAGATTCATACATATATGCATTTCACGACATCTATCAAACATTAACCGGAGTAGCTCGACATGATATTTTAACAGGCTTTATATTGTCCAATCATCCATATAGACTTATACAAACTTGTGGATGAACTCTCAAAATGCTACTATCACGATTTGAGAAAAAACTGCAGGGGAATTCTTCAAACCAAAGGGAGTTACATTATATGCGAATGATCCCCATTCGGTTATAAATATAGTCTTATTCTTGTCTTCCTCTATGATTCGGAATTGATGATATCCTGTGAACTAGTCTATAAACAAATAATATTCTTTTCCCACAACTTGATATACCACCTCGTCTCTGAAAGGTGTTGGAAACGGATCACGCATGCATGCATAATTCATACTTTTGTAGTCAACGCAGACCAAATGTCTTATGTTCCTTTCTTACTCTGGATAACTATGGGGCTAATCCATTGTGCTTCTTTGATTGAGAAAATAATTCATACCGCAATAATTTTATCCACTTCTTTCTTGACCTTCTCTTTTATTCTTGGTTTAAGTTGGTATGGTCTGTGCTTCACAGGTCTTGAGCCAATTTTCAACTTGATTTTCATTTCTCCCATGGCTCCTTTTATAACTTTTAGTTCTAAGAACGTTTTAGGAAACAAGTCCTCATACTCCCGCAAAAGGTTATGAACTTCGTTCATAGTTTTCTCATCCTAGTAGTCTCATATAGAAGTTATCTTAGGATTATTTTCACTCCCTATATTAACTTTTCGCAACTTCAGTGGGTGATTATAGGAGCTACAAGTGTGACTAGGTATAGTATCCTAAATCTCTCTACTGCCTTCTATTTATTTAATGTCTAAGTTTCTAATCTCTTCTAAGTCATCAAATTTTCCAGGTCTTTCTCAACATTAAAACAAGGTACACATATATTATCAATTTTAAGACTCAGATTAGAATGAAGAATATGAACATGGTCAACACATACTATTGGACTTGGTCTCTTTTTACAAATGTCAGTAAAAATCATTTCCATGATTCTTTGAAGGACTGTGTTGTTGGAGCATAACCCTAACTTACATTAGTTTAAACCTAGCTTAGACTCCTAGATCTTGGTTAATACATTCATTTACACTTTATTTCACCTAATTTGGCCACACAGAGAAGAAGGGTGCCTCATCCCTAGATTTTAGGGAAAACTGCTATTTTTAGATCAAGACTCAACTCCTGGTTCTTGATTTTCTTGATTTATTCTTGATTTTCTTGATTTATTCATGATTTATTCCAAATACCCCATGAAAAAAATCATCTATTATTGGGCAATTCACACCTCCTCTTTGAGTGAGAGATTTATTCCTCAATTAATGATTTTTTCCATTACTATTATTAGTAACTACTATTTCGGGTCAGTTAAGTGAGTTGAACTGCTTCTCTTGTCAGTTAAGTGAGATTAAGTGAGATAATGCGCATCACTTGACTCTTGTGGAAATTAATGAGTGTGTGACATGTATCTTTAGTGGTCTAGGTCGAACTATGTTGTCTCCCTTAGCTTATGACACCTATTTTAGCTATTTCTAGCTTTTTTTTTACTAGAATTTCTATGTTGGAAATTCTATATATTCACCTCCTCTCTTATTTTTGAGGATGGTTGCTCATGTATATTCATTTTTGATTAATATAATTCTTTGATTTATGGAGCAAAACTTTCTCTCATCTCTTGAATATCAACAAATTGTATGTGTTCAATTTAACTAGAATTCTAGATCTATCGGTGTTTCTGTAGGAATTCTACATGGTATCAGAGCTAGATTGAATATAGTGGATTGTACATGGTTTTATTTGCAGGTATAGATCATCAAGAGGCACATAAAGAAACAATGGATCATCTCTCTCAACCCACAAAAATTGTTCTAAATCCTTTCAATTACTTCGAATGGAAGACAGAGATCTCTCTGCTCCTCCGAAGCAAAGGGCTTTACAGGGTGACAATGGGAACGAAGAAAGAACCGACTGTTGCAGCAGAGAAGATCAAGTATTTCAATAAATTAGATGAATCAATTGGGATGATATTCCTATCAATTTCCAGAGATATCCTCTTTCATGTAAGTGGAGCCACTACTCCCGATGTGGTCTGGACCACATTGGAAGGACTATTCGGCAAGCAAGATGCAATGAGAGTGCATCAACTGGAGAATGAACTCATATCCCTAAGTCCAATTCATTTCATCAACCTGCAAGAATTCTTCATCAATTTCAAATCCATCCTCATTGAACTTAATGCATGTGGAGTCACAAAAGAGGAAAAACAACTCATCCTTTCAATTCTCTTGAAATTAGGCCCTGAATATTCCGTATTTGTGTCGTCTTTTCAAGCATCTAAATTGACTCAAGAAAAATGGAAAATTCCTCCATTGAATGATTTCATTGCAGAATGGACTCAAGAGAAATATAATTTAGTCCAAATGGGTGCCATCAAGCATTCCAAAAACCAAGCACTTGCGGCTACTAATGCTCCAAAGAGCAGTGGAAAAAACAAGAAAAAAGGAACGGGTAAATTTCCTGAATCAAAGAAGGAGAGATCTGCACAATCTTCAGATATCTCTTTTGAGCCTAAGGGTAAGAAGAAGAAGGAAATAACACTTTGTAGATACTATTCCAAAGGTTTTCATCTCGAATAAAATTGCATGAGGAATACTATCAATGAGATGGCTAAGCAAGTGTAGCAACACAATCTCACGGTGCCCGAAAATGCAAAGGAGAAAGATGATAACAAAAAGGGAGGGAGAGCACGAGATGGTCATGATTTAATGGCTGTCACATCCACTCCATAATTTTGGATCCTTGATTTAGGTGCATCAAACCATATGTCTGCAACAAAAGATGAATTTTCCTCCATCGAAGAAAGCACCAGATCCCCAATTTACTTGGGAGATGCCACACCCGCAAAGGTGTGCGGAGAAGGNGTCGTCTTTTCAAGCATCTAAATTGACTCAAGAAAAATGGAAAATTCCTCCATTGAATGATTTCATTGCAGAATGGACTCAAGAGAAATATAATTTAGTCCAAATGGGTGCCATCAAGCATTCCAAAAACCAAGCACTTGCGGCTACTAATGCTCCAAAGAGCAGTGGAAAAAACAAGAAAAAAGGAACGGGTAAATTTCCTGAATCAAAGAAGGAGAGATCTGCACAATCTTCAGATATCTCTTTTGAGCCTAAGGGTAAGAAGAAGAAGGAAATAACACTTTGTAGATACTATTCCAAAGGTTTTCATCTCGAATAAAATTGCATGAGGAATACTATCAATGAGATGGCTAAGCAAGTGTAGCAACACAATCTCACGGTGCCCGAAAATGCAAAGGAGAAAGATGATAACAAAAAGGGAGGGAGAGCACGAGATGGTCATGATTTAATGGCTGTCACATCCACTCCATAATTTTGGATCCTTGATTTAGGTGCATCAAACCATATGTCTGCAACAAAAGATGAATTTTCCTCCATCGAAGAAAGCACCAGATCCCCAATTTACTTGGGAGATGCCACACCCGCAAAGGTGTGCGGAGAAGGAATTGTTGATCTTGAAGGGGGCTGCTTCACAAATGTGCTTCATGTTCCCTCGCTGTCCACAAATATTCTCTCGATATATCATATCACTCATTCCAACTCTGGAAGGAAGGTGGAGTTCACTCTGGACTCCGCAGTGATTACCGACATTTCCACAGGCTCACAGCTTGCACATGGAATTGTAGATCACAGTTATCATTTGTATTTCTTCTCCCACTTTATTCCTAAATATATTAACACTGTATTTATGTCACACTATAATGATATCAACAGGTTATGGCATGAAATATTTGGCCATATAAACTATAAGTACTTGCATCAACTCAACAAGGAAAACATGGTATAAGGATTGCCAGCTATTAAATTCACAAGAAGTGTATGTCAAGGATGCATTCTTGGCAAGCATCTAGAGAAAAGTTTTGACAAAGGGAAGGCGCAGAGAGCTTCTTCACCTCTTGGGATGATTCACAGTGACATCATGGGCCCATTACCACAACCTTCAATCAGTAAGGCTCGATATGTACTCACCTTCATAGATGATTTCTCTCGCTTTACTTCGGTATTTTTTTTGAAATTAAAATCAGAAGTATTTGAATGCCTTATAGAATTTAAAGAACTTGCTGAGAATGAGTCTGGGTGTAATATTAAGATACTCTGTACTGATAATTGGGGGGAGTATGTCAACAAAGATGTGAAACAACTTTGAATTGATGCAGGTATATAACTACAACACACAGTGCCATATACACCACAACAGAACGGTGTTGCGGAGAGGAAAAACCAGTCCTTAAAAGAGATGGCCAATTGTATGCTATAGTCGAAATAATTAGCTCCCAAGATATGGGATGAAGCTATTAATTGTGCAGCATAATTAGCTCCCAAGATATTTGCTGAAGCTATTAATTATGCAACATACATTCAGAACTGATTTCCTCACACATCACTCAAAGGCACCACTCCTTTTGAATGTTGGACCGGTAAGAAACCGAAAGTGTCGCACTTTTGTATTTTTGGTTCATGAGCATGGGATCACATTCTGACAGATAAGAGGAAGGATTTGGAGCCTCAAAGTGTTGAATGCATATTTTTTGGATATCCTGAAGGTGTCAAAGGATATATATTGCTAGACTCTCAAATTTCATTCTAGCTCGAAGTGTGAAGTTTGAAGAAGAGTCACTACATGATTTTTCAGAAGACCCTACCGAGGAACCACTTGTTGTCACTGATGAAAAGGAGTCAGAAACTTCTTCGAGCACTTCAGAGCAGCCATCAGAGAATAATTTTGGGTCTGATATAGAGGATGAGGATCAGGTCATGGTTGCTCCAACTCAGTTTCCAACTTGGGCAGAGAAAACCCTGCAAGATGCGAGTGAACTAGTCTGTGATCTTGCGGATACAAGAAGGACTAGATCACAGTTGTTTCGGGCTCCACAAGCCCTGGCTGCCACATAACCTTTGCTGCCCATAAATTTCTATATGTCACTTGGTTCAGATCCAAAGTCACACTCTGAGGCTGCTGGAAACCCACTCTGGGAGGCTGCCATGGATGAAGAGTACTCTGCTCTTATGGACAACAACACATGGGACTTGGTTCCACTTCCGACTGTCATATTTTGTGACAATCAAGGGTCCATTCAGATATCGATTGATCCAGTTCAGAGGCAGAGGACCAAGAACATTGATATTCATGTGCATTACATCCTTGAGCTGATCCGTGACAGCATCATTTCATTGCAGTACTGCCCCACAGAGCAGCAGGTTGCAGACATCTTCACCAAGTCCTTCACTGAAAAGAAATTTTCAAAACTGAGAGCTATGCTTGGAGTGGTGGAGACAAATGAGTAGGTCACTTTTGGCCACTCGTAATTTTTTTCTTCTTTTTTTTGGGGGGGGGAGGAGGTTTACCATGAGGTTTTCCCTCTTTCCACTTTTCATGAGGAGTTCTTTTATGTAATGAGTACCTAAAATGGTCAAGTTGTCGCGACTCAAATTTTTTGTCATTACAGTTAGGCTTAAGGGGGGGTGTTGGAGCATAAACCTAACTTACATTAGTTTATACCTAGCTTAGACTTCTAGATCTTGGTTAATACATTCATTTACACTTTATTTCACCTAATTTGGCCACATAGAGAAGAAGGGCACCTCATCCTTAGATTTTAGGGAAAACTGTTATTTTTAGATCAAGACTCCAAATACCCCATGAAAAAAATCATCTATTATTGGGGAATGTGCACCTCCTCTTTGAGTGAGATATTTATTCCTTAATTAATGATTTTTTCCATTACTATTATTAGTAACTACTATTTCAGGTCAGTTAAGTGAGTTGGAACTGCTTCTCTTGTCAGTTAAGTGAGATTAAGTGAGCTAATGCACATCACTTGACTCTTGTGGACATTAATGAGTGTGTGACATGTATATTTAGTGGTCTAGGTCGAACTATGTGGTCTCCCTTAGCTTATGGCACCTATTTTAGCTATTTCTAGCTTTTTTTTGACTAGAATTTCTATGTTGGAAATTCTATATATTCACCTCCTCTCTTCTTTTTGAGGATGGTTTCTCATGTATATTCATTTTTGATTAATATAATTCTCTGATTTATGGAGAAAAAATTTCTCTCATCTCTTGAATATCAACAAATTGTATCTGTTCAATTTAACTAGAATTTTAGATCTATCAGGGTTTCTGTAGGAATTCTACATGTGTTAAGCTCAGGGAACTTACTTGTAAAGGAGAAATCCTTGCAAAATTTTTCTTGTAAGGTCTGCCAACAGTTTGTTTGTCTTCTAGTCTCCTCGTGTAGATACCAGGATTTTGAAATAGGACCCAATGAGTGGAGAAATACCTAAACCCATAGGTGAGAGGGTACTTCCGCGACTCTCCACTACTCTAAGCAATGTTCAATATGCACTCTAGGGTCAAATTGTTCGTCAAACAATTACACATCTTGAAGATTGATATTCATCTCTCCTTTCAGTTAATCCTTACTTTGGAATCGACATCGAATGGCTTGTTTTGCATCTTCCCACTCCATAATTGAGGATTTATGGGTGGCCCACCATTTAGCGGGGGTATCTTGAAAGGATAAGTCAAGAACATAGATCCTTTGATCCATCACTATATTCTCTTCCATGCTGGAAAGAAAACTATGTATCTATGAGGTACCATCATATCTTGAAGGTTCTCTAACCTTGATTCAAATCCATCTTGTTTCTCTAACAATTGTGCATTTCCTCGAGAATGACTCATATGAACCTTGCTTCCAATTGTCAAACGCTACTTCTGAATTCTCATCAACGGACTGTATGCTTCTCTAACTTACCGATCCATCTACAGTAGGATTTATGTAATTTGGTCTCATTCCTGTTGTTCTGGTATATAATTGGTCAAGAGAATATGATTCCATATTTTGGTCCACAGGTTCAATATATCTAGGACCTAAACCTGGATCTAAGGGCTGAACCACTTTTATCCCATCTGCTTCAAATGTCATGGTGTCTCTCTTTATATAAATTATAGCATAGTTGTCATATGCCCAATAAATATCGAGTAGATAAGGGTAGGGATCCTTATCTCCCATGATTTCAATTACCTCGAAATCAACTGTGGTATTAACTCCTGCAACATATATTTCCACATTTTCCAGCCTTCCTACTAGGAAAATGAAGTACTGGTTTTCCATTCTCAACTGGATGGGGGAATATACTAAATAAGGTTTTCCCAAAGCTTCCTGGGTATTTTTGGGTAGGATTTTGAAATTATATCCCAAATCTAGCATGACATATTTGATTTCAAACTCATCTAGTTGAGCTTCTAACCTAATTTTTTTTCCTGTTCACACCTTTCTTCTTTGTATTCTCTGGGTATTATTCTTAGGGAGGTTGGTCCTTATTATGGATTCTGGGGTTCCCCCATTTCCCAGTATTAGGTACATGGTTTTTCTCAACTTATTAGTAATTTGTTCATCCCCTAGGATATCAAAGAATAATTGAAACCATAGATTGATTACACTTTGAGACTGCTCAGGGTGTCTCCTTGGAATTGAAAAATTTCTAGGTGCTAGTGGTGAGGTAGGGGATTGCACAAGGTTGGGTTGAGAGGTGAATCTAGGAGGATTATCCATTATTTCTAGAGTGGGGATGCTCTTAAATATTTCTATTGCATTTTTGAAAAACAACTTTTGTTTCACAGGATCATACTTGTCATCTTTGGGAATATCTTTCTGAATCTTGGGCTGACTATCTGCGTCTGCCCCAGTTTTATCTCCTTCACGAGTGATGATGTTAATATTTGGTAGTTTTCCATAGATTCCCATTTTTTATTATGAGCTTATGATATTAGCTCCTCGTTGATGAACCTGATATTCTCATTTCACGATCAATTATGGGTAGTCTTCTGTTGCATGGCCATTGTTCCTGCAGCAAGAGCACCATGGTCGTCTTGGGTGAGGGTAGTCTCTGGAAAAATGACCTTGTTCTTTTTGGTTGTAACATATGATCAGCCCTCTACCTCCATTTCTCCCTCCTCTGAATCCACCTCCAGCCCCACCTCTCTGGCCTCTTCCAGGTCCTTGGGGGGTTTCATTTATTCTGAATGTTGTCCAGTCTAATCTATCAGCCAGTGTGTCCAATGCTCTACATTGATTTGTGGCATGGGTCGTAGATGAAAAAAAATCACAATGTATTTTATTTGGTGCAGTTGTGTACTTCTGCATAATAGGAAACTGCCTCAGCGCATGCCCGTGTGTTCGACAAATTTCATAATAATTAGCTTTCTGAGAAGTTTGAGCACCTGGAAAGGTATTGTATTACCCTAGTGTGTGGAATGGTGGAGTCGCAGATACTTTCACAACTTGTCCCGTTGGTCCTGAAGAGTCCCATCAGATTGTGAGGAGGTCCCATTCCCCTAATGCACATACATTCATTTTCCAGATGCCCTTCTATGTATCATCCCGTGCACCAAAAATGAGGTCGTCCTGGTCTTAGTGTAGTTAATTCTTCAATATTTTCTGTCAGTGTTGATATTTGTCCCTAGAGTTATGACAAATTTGCATCTACTGGGGGGGCTGGTCATTCTCAGACTCCCTGGATAACCTTCCATGGCTTTGATCTTCATTAATTATTCCAAGGTGTCTGTTAATGTGGCTATTTGTTGTTGTGTTAAAGGAATTCTCATCATAGGTATTAATCCTTGGATGTACCATTCCCTTTGGTGATCTTCATGAATTGGATGCACTAGCCTCCCAATAACATCTTTAAATTTCTAGCTATACTTCCAGGCATATTCTCCTTCCCTTTGTTGAATATCCTGAAACTCAGAGAGAGCTTGTTTCTCTGAACGAGGTAGTTTTAATTCGACGATGAACTTCAAACACACTTGGCCAACGGTGAACGCTTGTCCTAGAACCCCTGGTTCAATAGCCTTCATGTACCATTTGAGAGCACGACCCCTCGAGTTAGTATGAAACTCTACGAACTCGTTTTTATCAAGATTCCCTTTGGACCTCTAGATGGCTTCACATAAGAACTAGTGTTGCTCTACATCTTCGGCCCCTTTACTGCATAATTTTGGGTATCAGACAATCGATCCTCCCATATGTCCAACCATTGTGGGTCTCACTTCTCCTATTAGAATGAAACATAAGGATCATGGTTACGATATACTGGGGGATCCCAATATGCTCCCAATGTTTACACTTACAGACTGATTTTGATTAACTGGATGTGATGGAATAGAAAAAGCATAAGTAGGCAGTGTAGAAGTTACCACAGGTATAGAGGAAACCTGGGGGACAGGTGATTCGAGGCTATTTCCACTGACCTCTGGGTGGGTTTCTTTGATCTAGGGGGTCTCATTCTCATCCTCTGGAGAAGCCTTCTCTACCCGATTCTCGATGTTTCTTGATATTGGGGCTGAATATTCTTGATCTCCCGCAAGGTCAAGAGCTGCTTCATCTTCCCTTGATTCTCCACATTCTTCTTCTCGCCCACCCATCTGGGGACTCCTTCCTATTTCCACTTCTCTTTGTTGTAATTTTAGATTGGCCAGTCTTTCTTGTCTTCTTACCTTCCTAAACTCTTCCTTCTTTCTTTCATCTGTTCCTTTTGATCCGATTTCTTTCCACAACACCTCAGACTGCTTCACTGCTTTCTTTACCTTTCCGCGTCACCACTTATAAACAATGGAGAATCTCCTTAAGGATCACTATTTTCTTGTGTTTGTTTCTTGATCTTCCATCATCTGTCAAAGAACCATTTCCCCTTCTCAGGTCATGATCATACCCCAAAATCACCCTACCCCAAACATAGGTTTTTTAGGCTACGATCTCAGTCAAGGGAATATGTATCATCCCTCCTCCATCAAGAATGCTATGATCCACAAGGGGAATATCCCTCAACAGTATGCCACATGCACCTTTCTTGAAAATTTCTTCCACTCATGAAAAATATTGGTGATTCTCAGCTGCGAATTCGATGATGTATCCCTCTAGAGTCGCATGAACCTAGAAATCGACTGCTCGCCTGATCCAATGATCCAACTGGTGAAGTGATGCCATATTCTCTGTATCCCAAGTACATATCTTCTTGATGCTTTCTTGGAATTGTGGATCTTGTTGGAGCCAATCTATCCAATGGAATAGTTATTCCATAAATTTAACCCATAATATATCATATTGGTCACTCGATATTTTTGAGTAAAAGATAATATATTTTGTATCCTTATTTCTTTTACCTCACAACTACGCTTCCTTCCATATAAATACATCACAATTTTGTTCCCACCATTATCGCATATTATATCTATAGATTCATGGAAGTATTCTCCTCACATGTTCCCTTTTAAAGCATTGGTCTTGGCAATAAAACCATTTTGTTCGTGCAAAAGTGTTCAGACCAGGGTCCTTCTTAGGTTACCAAAAAAAGGTACCAAGGTAGTCTAGAGCGCTGGAATTTTCATCTTCCCGAGAGGGAAGAAGTCTCACTCGAAGCACAACCAAGACAAGAAATAGAGGGAAGCGTAAGGAGAATACTTAGAAAAACCTTTGAGTTATCAAGACTCACTGTAGTCTTGCTCAAGATAGACTAAACCTGTAACAATTTTGAGAAATTCCTAACTAAGAATAAAAAAACATAGTTGTGTTTCCATTCATAAAGAAGCATTTAAGTATATCAAACATAAAATATAATACAAAGAAACATTCGATACATGCATAAGACTAAATACACAAGATATATATACTCAAAATTTGGGCCTCCAATTATATTAACGATACAAACTATGATACATTGATAGTCTATTTCTTACCCAGATCTCCAAAACTTAGCTATGTTAATAGTATATACCATTACAATAGTGACTCTTGTCACAACAACAACACCAATGATAACATCAATAACATCAATAATTTTTGACTATCAACCCTAGAAACCAATAACAAGACTACAACCCAACAACAACTAAGAGATGCTATTAACCCTTTTCCAATCATATAAGTCTCATATATATAATCCGATATTTAGGTTTGTTGGCTGAAAAGATGAGAGTTCTCTCTTCTTCTTGATCTTGTTGCAATTCCTTTCCTCAATATTGATGTTGCGTTGTCCTTCCAACCACTTTCTGTTTCTTTATTTTTTCCGTTGTCCATCTCCTCATCATCTTGTGCAACTTTTGTTCTCCAAAATGAAGCTTCAATGTATCGTGCACAACTTCTATTCATCAAAACAAAGGGCCCAACACCACTTTCCCTGGTGAAGAAGCTTCCTTACTTTGACGACCCGATAGGCTTGAATGTTCTGTTGGTGAGATCCATTTGACTTAGTTTCCATGATCTAATCAATTATCATCTGTTCAATGCAGTCAAGATTGAGTTCTGTAGGGGCCAAGTGCCCGACCACGTCTGAAATGTCCAAGATAGGTGGAAAATATGTTCGAAGTAGTTCCACATTAAATATGGGGTGCAAGCCAAGGAAAGGGGGAATACTTAATTCAAAATATTTCTCACTAAAATCCTTGGTGATGGTAAATATCATGTATTGGAGTGGGAGGAGCTTCCGATGGGGTCCTATGAGGCACTAATTTGGCAAATGCAACCATACCTTATCTCTCAAATGAAACGTGTGTGGTACTCAATGTTGATCGTTGCATTAATTGTACTTGGCATTGGCTTTCTAAAAAATATCATGAACTTGTTGTTGGATGTGATGGATGCATTCAATAAATTTGGCTTCTCGATCATCCTCACTACTCAGTTTGAGCTTGGGAGGACTCCTCCTATAAAGATGCAATGGGATGAGCTACTTTAACAGGGGCCAATGGCTGGAAACCCAAGCACACCTGAAAAGGGTTGTGTCCAATAGATCTATGGATGGATATGTTGTAGCTATGTTGAAAATAAGGAAGGCTCTCATCCAATGTGTGTGGATGTTTGGAATTTCACATCCTTAAGATATGAACAATAATCCTGTTGACTACCTCTATTTTCCCATCAGTTTGTGGGTGGAAGGAAATCAATTTGGCCAGCTTGGTGTCCATCATCAACCATATGATGGAGAAAAAAGTACTCGGGAACCTACTATATTGATCTGAAATAATGGTCCATGGGTTCCCAAAATGAACCCAAACACGCTCAAAGAAGAGCTTATTAGTGGCCTCGATTGTGATACTGTTCTTGGAGGGTATCAAAATTTCCATCTTAGAGAATCAATCAATGACCATGAAGACATAGTCATTACCATGCTTGGTTGAAGGTAGATTGGATATGTTATCCATGGAGATGGACTCCTAAGGCCTTTTAGAAAAGAGGATCACATAGCAATAAAATAAAAACAGATGCAGAAATAAAAAACAAAATATGTACACAATACAATAGATATACATATATACGTGGTTCACCCAATATGGGTCATGTTCACCAGAGAAATTGAAAGTCCTTCCTTTATTATTATCTAATACATTTCCTTAATACAATTATCTCATACATAAAAGAGGGTTTCCTTCTAGGGAAAAAAACCCTAACACAACTTCTACCGTCATATCTACAACCTAATGATGAATGGTTCAGATATAATTATAGAATTTACAACCTAACATAACTTCTAATGATGAATGGTTCAGATCACATCCCTGGCTTATCCAATTGATGGTGTATGGCCAAGGGTAAGACACCATTGTTAGGTTCAACCTCTTGATAACCTTTGATGAGATTAGGTTCTTCTAGCTATCGTTTTCAACAATGAAATGGATTGAGGTCGCCTTCATACACATCTGTGAGTGGAAGAGGTTCTCCCCTTCTTCAGTCTCCTTTGGTTCCTTTGGCTGGACCTTTGTGATAGCATTAGACTCTATGGATTTCATATCACCCAACAATGATTGTTTGGAGAGATATTCATCAGTGTTGTCTCAAGGGGTTTTATGGAACTTGCACCATTTTCTAGTGTCCTTCTTTGACTTCCTATTCCCCTTATTTGATTGTTTCTTGGACTGGTTTTCCAGGAACTAGCCATCCTTACTCTGTCCTTTGTTCTAGGAGTTAGGGCCACCTTTACCTTGATTATGTTGCGATGGTTTTGCAAAAATGAAATACCGCTTATTCTTTTTCTTATACTATTGCTCGATCTTGAAATCGTATCAGTAAGTCCATGCCATATCTCTAAAATATGGGAAAAATAATCACATTTATGGAACATGGGTATGTTGATATTATGGTAGCTACGGGAGGTATTTACCTCCACGTGTAAACCTAATGAGAATAGAATACTCTAGAAAGCAAGAAGAAACCCTAATGAGTTGGATAATAACCTTAGAAGACATGTCGGCTCAAGAGGATAATTTATATTAGGTTATTAGCTTCCAAGAGAAGAAATCGGCTAGAAGAATTAATATATACTGAACAGATAGATACCCAGAATGATAAGCTGGCCCAGGCAATTAGCTAGAATTAGTATAAATACAGGAGGCTAGTTCTCATTCTGGCAGGCAGTCTTAGAATTGCAGAGCATCAACTTATGTGCACTGCAATGCCCAGTCTTGTGCGTAGGTTTGAGGAGAGATGCCATTCCAGCTGCTACAACTAGCAGATCACGTTTGGCTTGGACTATCTCTTGGTTAGGGTTTGGACTATATGATAAGCTTTTGTTGATGCGCTATCCTTTGGGAAAGGTGCGCTACCCTTTGTTTGTCTATCTAGCCTAGGGTTTGCTTCCAGAATGATTCTCTGTCAAGGTTAAGGTGCTCGTAGGGTGGCTTCGGCCTATGGTTGGGTGAAAATAGTATTGTCAATGGAAAAATGAGAAAATCCATTATATTCTAACAGCTTATGGGCCCACACCTCGTTCATTCAATATAATAGCTGGAAGGAAACATATTCGTAAGGATATTAATCTCATTGAAGAACTGTTCCTATGGTTTCTAGTAGGAGTAGTCACCATAGCACTGCCGCTAGGGTTACTAGCAGGTGCAATTGCAGAAACCCTAATCCTCTTGTTGAGGCACCTTAAATGAAGGGATTGACCTAATATCTGAATAGATCAGTGCGCCCTAGCCTAGCACATCTCCTGGTACTCTCAGAAAGCCAAGACGTGAAGTTTGAGATTTTGGTCAAATCTAGGGTTGACCAAGTCAAAGCAACCATAACTTATTCTATGAAGTCAAAGAACAAGTTAGATGGGGCTTCTAACTTTAGAGCATGGAATACAAGGATTGATCTCATCCTTGCCAAGAATAAAGTGTTGAATATCATGAAAGGAAAGATCATGAAACCAGAGTTTGAAGAAAGGAAAGGGAAGGAATCGCAAAATGTTGCAGCTATGGAAAAGTTCAAAGACAGTGACATCAATGCCATGAGTATCATAGTGGATTCTATAAAAGACCAGTTGATACCCTACATCTCCCATCTTGACTCATCGAATAATATGTACGATGCCCTAACACACCTCTTCTCAGTCAGAAACATTGGACAAGTAATGCGTCTGAAGAATGAGATCTGTGACATGAAGATGAATGATGATGACAACATAACATTATACTTGGTGAGAATCTCTTAGTTAAGAGATCGACTACAAGCTATTGAAGATATCATTTTAGAGAAGGAATTGGTAAACATAGTACTCAATGGTCTTCCCAAGACATGGGATGCATTTGCTGCAAGCATGAACACAAGAAAGGAGTATCCTACATTTGAAGAAATTTGGACTTTCTATGCTCAAGAAGAATCCAAGATCAGTGAAAAAGAGAAACCCCAAAATAAGTACGATGATCAAGCCTTCACAACAAGAATCAAGAATTTCAGGAACAAAAGAATGTTTGGTTCAAGGAGGAAGCCAAATAAAAAGAAAGACATTTCATAAGTACAATGCTTCAACTGTCGAAAGTATGTTCACTACAAGAATCATTGTCCTGAGCTAAACAAAAGGAAGGAGAAACATGAAGCATTAGTTGCTGAAGAAAAGGAACCCGCAAAGAAGACTAAGAAGGATGAAAGAGACTTCTTCTTCTGAAGGTAACAAGACTCTTCTTAGTTCTTGTACATATCTTGTTTGTATAAGTCTCTGTACATATCTTGTATATATATCTCTTAAAAATATGTTCCAAGAAGAAATATATCTATGGAAGAACAACAAGATAAGGATTGCTATCACTATACAAGAAAGAATGAAATATATCAAACAAATCTTGTGGAAGCTATTACAAGATAAGCCAAAATTAGAATCAATATTGAAGAAACCTAGAAGAAAGAAGTCAACAATCAAGAGAAAATTGGAGAAAGACTTATGACGCTTTGCACAAGACAATAAGGATGCAGATGAAAACGTGGAATCTCCTAGATGGAGGGAGCCGATTATATATCACCATAAAAAAGAGAGCATGTATTCATACATGAAGCAAGGATTAGGAGGGAGATAATCCTACGATCCATTGAAGATGATGAAGTATATATCCATGGTAGAAAACATGAAAAGCAGTGCATGAAGTCTTCTTTGAAGAAAATACTTAAAGTGTCCATGGTTGTCAATTCACATCCATGATCCTATGATGAAAGGAAAAAGTGGAATCTTTAGGGCATGGAATCTATAAAAAACTCCATGGACCCAAGAGGTAAAGAAAAACATGAAGAAGAACATGAAGATTCCAAGAAAGAAAAAGAAGCCAGAACAACTAGTCATTGTATCGAGATTACCAGCCTGATATGAACTCACTAAAAGCAATCAAGAAGAGGAACTAAAATTCGTGATGAATAACAATGTATGGAAGAATTATGAATGAAATCATTTCGAGATCTAGAACTAGAGGTTCTCCCAGATGGAGGGAGAAGACTATGATGATTACTTGTTCCAGTAAACCAGACATATCTCTACATGAGTCATTATATCATCCACAACATCAATGAGTTGGAATTCTACATCAGATAAATGCAAGGAATGTTCTCCATAGAAATTGAACAAAGAGCATATGAAGAGAAACCTCAAGACTTTGAGGCATACCAGAAAGAGACCCTTGTATGTAGATGGAAAAAAATAACTTGGTGGAGAACCTCCAATGCACAACAGAAGCGTGGTGAATATTTTCTATAATAGAGATATTGTATCAAGATGATCACTTAGTAGATCAGATCTCATCATGACAGAAGAAGTTCCACATGGATATGTTCCAGTGTTCCAAACAATGATATACTTTATTGATCAGAGCTACATGAAGCCTTCAGAGAAAAACTGGTGTTCTAGACCGAAGTACATATGAAATCAAGCATCACATTATCCGTGATGAAGTCCACAAAGGAGAAAGTGGTTCTCCAATACATATCTCCAAAGATGAGAAGATAAGCATACATTTTGGTAAAGCTTCTATCCAAGATGAAAGAGTTTGCGTACTCAAGATGGAGCTCGTGGAGATGACTTCCTTATTGAAAAAGGAAGAGATGAATCCTAGGTTGGGAGGGAGAACTGCTATGTATTG
>SNQJ01S0026689.1:0-22736 GCA_010110895.2 Picea sitchensis | reverse complement strand
AAAACACCCCCCATCAAGAAATGGGACCCAAACACGGCTGAAAAAAGACCTATGAATCATGAATATAATCATGCTCCACAACCAAAAATTCCTATCAGGAGTAGGAAGAGGGGTGTATAGTCGTTGTTTCTTAATGGAGGGTTTGAAAATGGCATAGGAAGTGCAAGATATGATAGACTTGTTGACATATTATAGAAGCTTTGGCCAATAGAAATTATTTTGTAGTACTGGGACTAATTTTCCATGCTAAAGTGTCTTGTCTCCCTACTATAATGAGCTTCCCGGATAATCTTTGCACACTCTCTTGAAGGAACACAAAGATGGCTCAAATGGTATATTAGTCTAGCCTAGAGATAAAAGTATGGAAATGGTTTTCCTGCACTCAATTTATTATAGGTAACAATAAAGGCAGAGTCACTGTTGTATAATTGTGGCCACTTGGCTGTCTCATGCTCACAGGAGTTCAGAACATTGGTTAGTGCCACAACTGGGGGTTAACTGAGGCAATCTACAACATGGTTGGTGTTTCCCTTCTTTTACTTGATGTTCAAGTGGAATTGTTGTAGGTATGTGGACCACTTATGATGGAGGTAATTTTGTAACTTTCCTTATGTTTGCATGAATTGTAGAGGCCTGTTATCAGTGTGGATAATTGTTTCCTTCCCCAGAATGTAATTCTTCCACTGTAGACATGCCTGCACAATGGAGTACAAATATTTGTCGTAGGTGGGGTATCTATGAACAACATCATATATAGTTTCATTGTGATAGGATATCATATGCCCCTGTTAAGTGAGGACTGCACCTATAGAATAATATGAAGCATCTGTATCAATCTCAAATGGTTGTTGTAGGTCTAGCAAAATGAGGATCGGTGTTGAGAAAAGATGGAATTTCAAATCCTTGAATTATTTATATTGGGGCACGAATCACATAAACTTAGCGTTCATGCCACCCTTGGTCACCTGGGTTAGGGACCAAGCGATATGACAGAATACCGATACAAATCGCCGATAAAATTTTGTGAGGCCCAAAAAGTTGCGGAGCTCGGTCATTTTCTTCGGGATCGACCAATCACGAATGACTTGGATACTGGATGGATCCACATGTATGCCCTGGTCATCCACTATGTATCCCAAATATTGTATTCACTGCATGTCAAAGGAACACTTATCCAAATTGGCATATAACTTTTGTTGTTGTTGGGTGGCCAATACTTGTTGAATATGCTCCAAATGTTCCTCCCAAATTTTGCTTAAGATGAGGATGTAATCCAAATATACAATCACAAAGGAGTTTGTGAATGACCGTAATATATCATACATCATCCGCATGAATTTAGCTGAGGCATTATTCAAGTTGAGAGGCATGAACAACCACTCAAATAGGCCTTCTTTAGACTTGAAGGTTGTCTTCCACACATCGTTTTCTCAATCGACACCTGGTGGTATCCTTACTTTATATCAATATTGCTGAAAAAATTGTCTCCCTTAAGCTAATCGATAAGATCATCAATCCGGGGAATTGGGTACCATTTCTTGACTATGATCTTGTTCATGGATATGTAATCAATACAAAGTTTCCATGTCCCATACTTCTTCTGTACTACAACAATTGGGCTCCTGAAAGGTGAGGAGCTTGGTATAATGTGGCCCTTCAGAATTGGATCTTGGATATCACATTTTATTTATTCATTCTCCATAATAGAACGTATGTATACATATCCGTTAAGAAGAGGATCACTGGGTGTTAGATCAATGGAGTGGTTTACCTGATAGTGCACAGACACCCCAGTAGGTGAGGTAAATATGTCTTTGTACTCCACTATTATTTTGTTCATCTTTTGCTGCTAGGCATAGAAACCCTATGCAAGGGTTTTGGCAGTTGAAGTGACCTTCTATTCACCTCCCAATATCAAACCATATAGAGGAAAAATATCCTGGTTTGAGAGACCACCTTTCTTCACTGCTTTGCTAAGATAAAAAAAATGACACTATTTGATCTCCCAAAGTAATAATGACACTATGGGACCTAGATTTATAAACAACATGATGCTTCCACATATATGGTTTTCGTAGAAAAACATCACAAAATTAAAGGGGGGACACATGACACAACACCTCATCTTTGAATGTTTTGATTCCATAGTGCAGGAGACATTATTGGATGACATACATGTCCCATCGCTGGATAAGCCAACTGATGGTGTACATATGAGTATGTGGTGTCATTGTTAGGTTCAATCTATGTTGAGGTCAATTCATTCTGGCTACCACTGTAAAAAATGAAATGGATTGGGGTTCTCTTCACCCACATTTGTGAGTGGAAAAGGAGTTCCCCTTCTTCAGGCTCCTTTGGTTCCTCTGGTTGGTCTTTTGTGGTAGCAACAATGATAGTGGGTTCTACATCAATGCTCCGTCTTCCCTTTTCTAGTTATGAATCATAGTTTGAGTCAACATCTAACCCTAGGGTTTTTGTCTCAACCAAAAAATACGGTTTGGAGCGACATTCATTAGAATTGTTCCAAGGGATTTTGTGGAACTCACACAATTTTCCTGTGTCCTTCTTCGACTTCCCATTTCCCTTCTTTTCTGGTGGCTTGGGATGGTTATCCTGGGGTTGGCCATCCTTTCTCCATCCTTTGGCTTGGGAGTTAGGACCACCCTTACTATACTTTGGTTGTTTCGGATTTGCAAACCGGAACTCCCACTTGTTTTTTTTCTTGAAATTCTACTTGATTTTGACAACATATTGGTAAGCGACTCCCAACAACGAGATGTCCATAAATTCCATTTAATTTTGGATGTACCTGTCCAGATCCCCACGATATTTTAGGACCATATGAAACTCATAGTCTTTTATACACAGCTTGGTGTTCAAGGTATGAAAAGTATTGGTGAAATCCGTCACTGTTTGGCCCTCTCTTGGCATAATGTGGTCCATCACGTGTATTGGTCATCATAACTTCCAATAGGGTAATATTATTCCTTGAGGGCATCAAAAAAATCCTCCCAAGTTTGTCCTTACCCAAAAATTACAGACTCATCCTCGACATGTTTCGCACATTAATTCTTCCACCAATATATGACATGGGGAAGGGACTTAAGGAGCACGAAGGTGATCTTTTCACTGTTGGAAAAATTGTGGACAAAGAAATAAACCTCTAACAGATTTAACCATTTTTCCAAAGTGTTGGCGTCTATCTGGCCTTCAAATCAAATAATATCAAAGTTAACGTGTACCTTGAAGGGAATTGCACCTCCGAACTGATTGTTGGTTGAAGGTGCCTCCGTTATTTTCGGCAACCGTTGAAGGATCTGGGCGTAATTATCCATCATTTCATTCCTCTATCATGCGAGGGATTCCTCAAGTAATTGTTTGAAAGGTTCTCCTGTCTCGTCGTCCCTCTTTTATTTCGCCATGAAAGGTTTCCTGGGTGTGTGAGAGCAGTTTTCCTCAAGAGAAACAAGCTCGAGACCCAACTCTCTATACTCGAACCTCTTTGGGGACATGCACTACGAATGATAAGGAGCAGACTGCTCTGATACCATTGATTTAGATTATTTTTGAGGAACGATATGAAGGAAGAAATATAACAGATATATAACAAAGAAATACACAAATATATGGCAAGGAACACAATAATACAGTAAAGATCATATTCTATTAATGACTGTGTGAAATACAAAACACTGTAAAATTCAAAAACAAACAAGCTATCTAGAATGGTGGTAGCTTATCTCTAAGAAGAGATGTGTTGGCTACACTCATTCACAAGAAGTTGATTACAATGAGGCTCTAAAGGATTTTTTAACATAAATCATAAATGAGAAAACCCTAAATGTAAAAAACCTAACCCTAAGAGATGAAGCGCCAAAAGTCATGTGGGTCCCGATGGGGTAAGATCGTACATCAACTTCCCGGGGTCATATATTTTGCATATGATCTTCATTTTAGGCACATGATAGCTCATTGGAAAGAACTAGAGGACTACATATGTTGTTTCCACACTCTGGCTAAAGCCTAACAATGTTGTTGTTTTTCTTCACTCTGGCTAAAGCCTACAATGTTGTTGTCACGCTCTGGCTAAAGAACTAGAGGACTACATATGTTGTTGTTTTTCTTCACTTGCAAGTTAGTTTATGGAATTCCCAATTCCAACAATCAATGCTTCACTCGACTGAGCCTGGGTTCTTCCCTGACTCCTCAATAGAACAAAACTTGCTTGGTTTCTCCCAATGAAATATTTTCTGCTTGATTTTATGAAGTGGGTAAAAATGCTTATGCTTTTTCCATATGGTATACTCAAACACCCAAATGAACAGTGGCGTAGGTAGCCAATAGAGAGGAACCTGTTAATGAAAGAGATTCACGTCTTTATCTGGAGAAATATAAAAACCTCGTTCTGTAGGATGCAGATGGTATCTTTGTATGGAGTACCAACAATAGTAACATGAATGCAAAAGAGGTTCTTCTTCTAGAAACGCAAAATCTCATGGTACACAACTCTCCAGGTGATCAGTTTGTGTGGGGAAGCTTCCAGTATCCAACTAATACTCTTATTCCTTTGCATCCTCTCAATAAAAATGCAACGTAGTTAATATCCAGATTAGGAAAATCCATGTTTAGTCGAGGGCACTATCGTCTCTTTTTCGACTGCGACAACATTCTTCAACTCTTTTTCGAATGCGAAAACATTCTTCAACTAATGTACAAGGGATCAAACATATTGAGAAAATACCATTCTGCTCCTTACTATTCAGGTTCAAGCAGAGGAAAGCATACACACAACAATGGATTTATTCAACTCTTCTCCACATTCATATGAAAAAACTAAATTCAAAATACATGAGACTAGATATTTCTCTAGAACACTCCATCCTTCACCTACCTAATAAATGCATATCCACCTATATAATGTAAGTGAATTTATGATGCATATCATCCAACTACTTGGTTAAACAAGTGAGAGAAATTACCCCATTCAACACTCCCCTTAATTTCGACCATTACAAAAATCAGAACAAATAATGTCTAAGTGTTGTCTCTGAAATTCAAAATTATTTTTCCCAATGGTTTGGTAATATATCTGTGAATTGTTCTTTCAAACCAAAAAATGGTAGCATAATGCTACCATTGTTGAAAATCTTGCGAATGAAGTGATAATGAGTGTAATGCGTTTACTCTTGTGGTAAAACACATGATACTTAGATAATGCAATTGTTGAATTGTTGTCACAAAATATAGGAGTTATCTCCTCTTCATGTACATTCCCTGCTTCTGCTGAAGAAATTGCAATGATGAGTTGTTTCTTAGAAGACAATGAAATTAAAACTGTACCCAACATAAATGTGTACCCTTAAGTACTTTTCCTATCATCAATGCTACATGCAAAATCACTATCTAGATATCCAACAAGTGTGTCATCTTCTAAATTGGAATAACAAATTCCATAATCCATTGTACTTGCAATATACCTCAAAATTCCTTTTCCAACTTTCCAATGAGATATTTTAGGATTTCCCATAATTCTTGAAATTAATCTCACTGCATACATGATATATGGTCAGGTAGTTGTAAGGTATATGAGGTTGTTTACAAGACTCTTATACAAAGTATAATCAATTTTTGTTCATTCATCTTGTTTACTTAGTTTTGAACATGTTGCAATTTGTGTATTTGTTGGCTTGCATTTGTTCATTTTGATCATTTTCAAAATATCTGTGACATAATTTTGCTCAGAAATAAAAATTTCATTTTTCAGATTGTTCAATTTCAATTCCTAGAAAATACTTTAGAAGACCAAGATCAATCATTTCAAATTCACATTGCATGGTTTCTTTGAATTCATTCAACAACAAATTTCCTGTATAAATCATGTCATTAACATAGAGACAAACTATCAAAATATTACCTTTTTGGTCTCTTTTGGTGTAAATTCTGGGTTCATTACTACTCTTGTTGAAGCCATTGTTGAGAAAAAAAGAATCAATGCAACTGTACCAAGCTCTTGGACCTTTCTTCAAACCGTACAATGCTTTCTTCAATCTATACAATGTGTACTCTTTACCTCTGATCTGAAATCCTGGTGGTTGATCCACATAAAATTCTTCCTTTAAAATGCCATTTAGAAACAACAATTTAACGTCCATTTGATAGACTGACCATTTGTTTTGGTCTACAACTGTCAAACTGCTCTGACAATATCCAAACGTGCTACACGAGAAAATGTTTCTCCATAGTCAATACTGGGTTGTTGAGAAAACCCTTTTGCTACAAGTCTTGCCACAACCAAGTCACATATGAGCTTAATACTTTTTGGGCATATGATTGTGACAAATTTACATTTCTCAATATCAAAGGAAACATTATATTTTTGGTCATTTGTATTGTAGCTATGATTTTCTTACTTGGTGGGTTGTCCAAGATTGTACACTTGCAACCTTAAAAAATGACTCTATAACCATGTTCATTCATCTGTCCTACACTCATTAGATTATGTCTAAGATTAAGTACATAATAAACATCATGAATATCATTCTTTTCATCTTGCTTGGTCAATACAAAAATTACACCCTTGCCTAAAACATTCTTTTGATAATCATCTCCCAATTTAATTTGAGATGTGACAGAGCTATCTAAACTACAAAAAAAATCTTTGTTACTTGTCATATGATTGTTGCAGCCACTATATAACAACTAGAAATCGTGATTGTTGCTTGCTTATTCTGTGACTTGGCATGAGAAGAACATTGATTCAAATGTTCCTTCTTCAGTGTTGGTAACATTTTCTCTTCCCTTATTAAGATATGCTTGATTCTTTTTGCATTCACTTTTGTAATGACCATATTTCCTGCAATAATAACACTGGATCCTTGATTTGTCAGTCCATCTTGGTTGATTGAAATTTCTACCTCTCCCCATTTGGTTCTTAGATTTTCTTTGTGGCTATTCTGACTGTTCACCTTTTTCTGAGTATTCTGAAGTTGACCTCTCTCATTTTTTAGAGTGTCCTCTGCCTCATCTACCTCTGCTTCTATTCCCTCGACCTCTTCCTCTTCTTATGGAGGCTTGAGACTGAAATGCGTTCTCCAAATATTCATCATTTCGACTGAACCTGTTCTCATGAGTTAATAGAGATCCCATGAGTTCTTCAACTGTCAGTGTTGATAGGTTTTTCAACTCTTCTATGGCGACCACAACCATATTAAACTTATCAGGAAGGCTTCTGATTACCTTCTCAATGAACATTTTATCTTGAATGTATTCTCCATGCGTGGGCAACTGATTGATGATGCTCATCACATGGGTCATGAAATGATCCACATAATTTGAATCCTTCATGTGAAGAGTCTCAAAAATATACCTAAGTGTCTGCAACTTTGCGTTTTTGACTTTATCTGTGCCCTAATAGGCTATTTTGAGAATATCCCATGCATGTTTGGCATAATTTGTTGTTTCGGATTTGGGGAAAATATATTCCTTTAACCCTTGCTGGATGAGCCATAGGAATTTGTTGTCATATTTCCTTTTTTCTCCAACAACATTTCTCTATGTATTTTTCATTGCTTGTAGATCGACTAGATCTAGTTATGCGAACCCATTAACTGTTGCTTCCCAACAATCTTCAGATCAGAGAAAAATTTTCATTTGGATAGAACAAACATCATAATTTTTACCTGTTAAAATCGGTCCTCGTGACAGTTCTGGACTGCTGCTAGATGCCATGGAACTTCTACTGGTAGTCGACTCCCCCTTCCTGATGTAAATATTGACTTTTTCTTGCCTTAAAAACAACCAAAAAATTTACTAGGGTCATGCCATGGAACACTCTTTATGGGATACCTCCTTCTCCTAGTCGCTCTGTGTACACTGGTAGGGGGCGACCACCTCAAAAAACTAAATTTTTTGAAGGATGTTTCCTCAAATTTTTGCACCAGAACGAACTTAAACACTCCTCTTCTTGCTGTGGGTTGACCAAGCTCTAAATTTATCTGCAATAACCTACAAATTTCTCTCCTATCTTCGAAGTGTCTTAGTACTGCTCCGATACCATGCAGAGGCAAGCATACACACATAACAAAAATGGATTTTTTCAACTCTTCTCCACATTCATATGAAAAAATGCAATTCAAAATACATGAGACTAGATATTTCTCTAGAACACTCCATCCTTCACCTACCTAATAAATGCATATCCACCTATCTAATCTAAGTGTATTTATGATACCTATCACCCATATACTTGTTCAAACAAGTGGGAGGAATTACTCCATTCAACACTTACACTTACCTCACGAACTTTGTGAATGGGAGAAGAACATATAATAGCAACCGCCAAGTGGTGTTGGATGCAGGCCTAGAATTTCAAATTTACCTTACCTGTCAAATGAAAATTTGATTACAATTATTTCTTTTTTGTGCCTTTCATTTCACGTTTTAAGAATAACAGATTCATGAGTGTCAATTTTTTTTTCCTCTAATATACAAAAATTTGTAACGAAAACCTCTTAATGGAAAAAAATATAAAAATAAGTTACAGTTAAAATGAAAGAGAAATGGTATTTCAAACTTTTCAAAGTTTGCAATCTAAGGATAAACCTATAAAATACTAATAATAAACATATTCATGACTATAAGGAGTTTTAAAATATTTGAACTCATACTATAAAAGGTTTAAAAATATTTGAACTTAGACTATAAAAGGTTTAAAAATATTTGAACTCACTTAGATTAATAGATTACTAGAACTTCAAAAGAAGGAATACCATTTGTTTTGTTGGGGAAATATAAACATAGCTAAAAAAATTCCACCAAATTCATTGCAAATTGCAAGCCATCTGTATTATTGCGCTCATCCCAAAATTTACATCTAACCTTCTTGTTTTGAGTAAATCAGTGAACTGTAAGCGGACTGAGAGTAGGGAAACATCAAATTCCATTTACTATTTCATTTACTCTTAGAACAAACCTTTTTCAAGTTTGAACATATGCCATGTCCCGTAGGTTATACAGTAGAGCTTAAGTAAACTAAGTACCTACTAGAAATTATGATGGGTACCTTATCTAGTGGAACACAATTTGATGGGTTCGAATTTTAATTGCCAATAAATGTTGATGTGTATATTTGGTATCTACCTATCAAATACGTCTTAAAATGAAAAAGAATCATCCCGTGGGATGTCAAATTCCAGGCCTGGTTGGACGTCTTTGGTAGTTTCATGTCAAGTGATAGATTTAAATTTAATGTGTCAGACTACGATGAAGGACCCAAGAGAAGATTGACTTTGGACATTGATGGAAACATCCAACTATATAGTTTGGTGGAGGAGACACATATATGGAACATTGTTTGGATGGTTATTCCTCATCAATGTTCTGTTCATGGATTCTATGGAATAAACTGTCTTTTCATATACACTCCCGAGCTCAGTTGTATATGTCCCCTTCTTTTTCACATGAATGATTCCACCAATTGGTTTCAAGGTTGTGAGTGCACTAAACAACTCGACGCATCCAATACAAAGATTATTTATCTTCCACATACAGATTATTATGGATATGATCTAAATTTTTAAACTGGGATCATGTTTGAACGCTGTAAAAGTTGGTGCATGAATGCCAACTAGTGTGAAGGTTTTTCGTAGAAAATGGATGACATTGGAAATTTCTACCCTAAGGCTTTACTTGTCAGTGGATATTGATCTCCCAGTTAACAAAACCACATGTATATCAAATTTTCCAGCAATGATTATGTTTCAAATTCTACTAGCGCGTCTTAGATTTTTCCATTAAACTGTTCGGCTTTGAGTCCCAACGTTTATGTGGTGGGAAATATCAGATCTACAACGCGCAGGCAAACTCTACGTAGCGCAGTTGCAAAAGACTGCATAGTTAAAATCTTTGATGTTGAGCTCTTAGGACTTACTGCGCAGTTCCCAGACTACACGTATATTGCGTGTTGTGATGATAACACTTAGCAAAGTAATTTATGAAATAAACTTAACATTGTGTTACTCTTAGCACATAAAATCATATATATACTTTCATTGCAAATTCAAGAACTTATAAACTAGCTTAATCTTGAGAAGAAGTAGAGAGAATATATTTTGAAGTGTTTGAACACACAAAAAAACTCAGAAATATACAACCACACAAATACTTAATATATTACCAACATGAATACTTTGCCGCATTACATAATACGAAAATATGTCAAGCTTCAGCTCCAACAAATTCTGCAGACTTACAAAAAATACAGAGCTTGTTCTCTCAGACTTCTCCGACTACCTTTATAGTTGTTGTTGTTTCTAACTATCAACAAAATCTCTATATATGTGTGTATCAACTCTTTAGAGACTCAATAATAAATAGATTAAGACTGAGACTTCATGTAGAAAATAACTAACTCAAACATTTACAACGACAATAACTTTGACTGACTCTATCTGCATAACAGATCTCGAGAAAGATAACATATCAGCTCATTTAATATCTCTCCTTCTAACACTCCTCCTTGCCATGACTGACTAAATAACCGTCCATCTTTTCATGACAGACCGATTCGGCATAAGCGTAAATCTCACGACTTGTAATTAATATCTCCAACACTCCCCCTTAATTATAAGTAGGTGGGATTACAAAATACAAAATTTACATCAAAAACTTAAATTGACATGAACTGTCAAATATTTGTGACCGCGTTGACTACTGGAAAACCACGCAGTTTATAAAATGCATCTCTTGCTAAAGATTTTGTAAATATATCTGCAATTTGTTTTTTAGACATGCAAAATTCTAGACAAATTTCTTTGTTATTCACAAATTCTATGATAAAATGATACCTTATATCAATGTGCTTGGTTTTCTTATGAAACACATGATTCTTGGATAGCCCGATGGTGGAATTGTTGTCACGTAACACTGTAGTTGGTTCATGTTGTTCTTGCAACAAATCTTTTAACATTATTCTTATCCAAATAGCTTGACAAGTTGTGCTTGTAGTTGCGACGTACTCAACTCCAGCTGAAGAAAGAGTCACAATAGGATAATTCCTTGATTCCCATGACATTACACCTGTTCCAATATAAAATGTGTACCCAGAGGTACTTTTCCTATCATCTATGCTTCCTCCATAATCACTGTCAGTGTATCCAATAAGTCTGAAATCTTCTGAATTAGAATACAAAATGCCAAAGTGTTTTGTTCCATTCACATATCTCATAATTTTGTTTTGTGACTTCCAATGGGATTCTTTTGGAGTTTCCATGAACCTTGAAATCAGACTCACTCCATACATAATATTGGGTCTTGTTGCTGTCAGATACATAAGGTTGCCTACCAACCTTTTAAACAGTGTGGGATCCACTTTGGATCCTTCATCTTCCTTGCTTAACTTCAATGTTGTTATGACAGGTGTTGGGGTTGCTTTGGAATTTATCATGTTGAATCTTTTCAAGATTCATGTGCATATTTAGATTTTGAAATTAATATACCATCTTTGGACTTGTGAACTTCAATGCCCAAAAAATATCTCATAAGCCCCAAACTAATAATTTAAAACTTATGCTTCATGACTGAATTAAATTATTCTATGCCAAAATCACCTGTAAAAGTCAAATCATCTACATATAAGAAAACAATTAACATATTACCTTCCTGATTTTCTTTGATGTACATAGTTGGATCACAATCACTTCTTTGAAAGTCATTTTGAGTGAGATAGGAATCTATCCGACTGTACCAAGCTCTAGGATCTTGTATGCTTTTGTTGCTTCAGATTACCCAAAAAATATACATTTTTTTCTTTGTTATCTAACTTCTTTCTCAACTCATCTGGAACATGTTCATATATGACACAACCAAAAACTTTTAAGTGCGCAACATTATGCTTCATACTTTTCCAGGATTCTTGAGGAACTTTGTTTTTCACACTCTTTGTTGGAAATATTTTAATGATGTACACCGCAGTTGCTACTGCCTCATCCCAATACTCATTTGAAAAATGTTTGGCTGCCAACATATTGCACGCCATCTCCATGATGGTTCGATTCTTCCTATCTGTGACACCATTCTGCTGTGGTGTATACCACACAGTTAGTTGCTTGTAAATGCCATGGAATTTACAAAAGTTTTGAAAATCTCCTGAAACATATTCACCACCTCTGTTAGTTCTTAGAACCTTGATTTAATAACCACTTTTCTTCTCCACAAGTGATTTGAATTTCTAAAAACAACCAAATGTGTCAGATTTATGTTTTAGAAAGTAAATCCATGTTTTTCTTGAGAAATAATCAATAAATGTAAGAAAATAGGTGTTACCTCCTATATATGGTGTTTGCATTGGTCCACAAATATCTGAATGTACAATTTCTAGTGGAGTTTTTCTCTATATGATTTGCCAACTAGAAATGACTCTCTATGTTTCTTTCCAAAGATGCAACCTTCACATATTTTTTCTAGTTTTTCAATCAATGGAAAACCTTTCACCATATCCTTTGTATGTAGCAACTTCAGACCTCCAAATTTTTAATGTCCAAATCTAAAATTCCACAGCCAGGAATCATCCTGCACTTCATATTGGAATGTTTAGTCTAACTCCGTGAAACTATCTTCTTATTTCTTAGAACTCCCTGCACAACCTTTTTCCTTCCTTATATTTGCGCGCACCTACTTCTGCACTTTCTTCTTTGAATGCAGTGTCAGAGTTCACATCTTTTGCTTCATAGACAACTTGCGTTGTTTTTCTCTTCATGGTTGGTTTCAATGTCAATGGAAACATTTTGTTGCTTGTCATCTGAATTCTTGTAATTAGTTGATTGCTTGGATATCTATCCAAAATCACACAATGATTATCTTCCATTTAGATTCTATACCCTTTTCATAATAGTTGTCCTGTGCTCATCAAATTGTGTTTTAGTCCAACAACATAATATACATCAAGCATGGATTTTCTATCCCTCTGTTTAGTTAAAATGTTAATACTTCCTTTATCCAAGACAATGACTTGGATATCTGTTACAAGTGTAACTTTCGTTTGGAATTACTTATCTAAACTAGAAAAAAATTCTAAGTTTCCTGTCATGTGATTACTATAGCTTGAATCTAAATACCATATGTCACATGGAATTTCTTGAGCAACATTACATTCAATTGGTGAGACTATAGGAATTGCTTCAATGTGCACCATAAACATAGGAATGGAGGGAGTATTTGTGCTATTTGACTAATCTTGAACTTGATTATTTGATTATACTGTCTCTTCCTGCATTCATATGAATAATTTCCATACTTTTTACAGTAATGGCACTAGATCTTTGATTCATTAGATATCTGACTACTTGGCATACTGTTGTTTTGATTTTGACCTCTATCACCAATATTTGTAGGACTAATACTACTTCCACCTCAAGAATAACTCCTTCATTTGCATCTAGAGTTATCTCTCCGCCTTCCTCTTCCACGAATTATAGATGACTGCGCAAAAAATGAATTTTCTAATGACATATTTGAGTTATTCAATCCGTGTTCATGATTAATGAGGGATGCTTGCAGCTCATCTAGACTGAACTAACTCAAGTCTTTGTTCTCTTCTAAAGTCACAACAAAAGTATCAAACTTAAGAGGAAGACTCCTAAGTACCTTCTCAGTAACCTTACTATCCTCTATGTTTTATCCATGATAATTAATCTGATTTATCAGGCCAATAACATGGGTGTAAAAGGATTCTACTGAACCTATATATTTCATTGACAGAGTTTCAAAATATGTTATAATAATTTGTAGTTTTGAAGTATTGACTTTGTCCATACTTTTGTAAGAAGTTTGTAATATATTCCATGCCTCCTTGGATTTCTTTGTTGATGCTACTCTTGGGAGTCTGCTCTTATGCATGGCTTGATGTATGTAAAAAATTTCCTTTCCATCCTTCTTCCTTTGATCTTTCAAGGCATCCTTCTCAACTTGTGTGAGTGCATTGTATGATGCCTGATTTGTTGGTTCCACATAGCCATTTTTTACTATCTCCCATACATCTTGACCCTGAAATAATTCCTTCATGGTCAAGGAGCATAACTCTTAATTTTTTCCTATAAAAGTGAGAGGTTGCATATTTGAAGTAGAAGCCATGATTTAACCTTACAACAGAGCTACCGCTCTTTGAAACTAGTCTTGAAATCTACTTTCATAAACCTACTTTGATAAACCTGCTCTGGTACCAGATCTCAGATCTATAATGTGAAGAAAAAATTTACACAGTTGTAAGGTACCAGATCTATTATAATAACCAAAAATAGAAATATTACAGAGAATAACAACAAAACAACACAATAGATGAAACCACAACACCAGAATAATACATTTATTGATAAGAAACAATGTTCACGTGCCTCTTCGAGGGGGAAACCTCTAGCAGAAAAGTGCTCTATTACAATAATTATCAAGAAAAAACTTCTCATACCCTCTACTCCTATTTATACTAAATCTATCTATCCAAAAGAAAAATCTAGAGGAAGATCCTTCTAGAAGAAGAAACATCTATTAAGTATTTTTAAATTTGACTTATTCTTCCTTATTGCTAGGAATTATTAATATTCACATTTATTACATGGAAACATATTATTATACCTACGTGAGGGGTTAGGGAGGTTAGGTCCCTAACATGCCCTCCCCATTAAAAAAAACCTTGTCCTGAAGGCTTGAGATGAGGAAATTGTTGTAGAATGGTAGCTGGCTTCTAGGTGGCATCTACTAGAGTTGTATCTTTCCACTAGACTAACACTTCCTTGATGGTGCGCTGATGAAGAAGACACCGACGCTGATCCAAAACTGCTTGAGGATGAAACCAAATGGAGCCTTCCTCATCCAACTCATGAAGTCTAGTTTGAGTGTGGCACTTAGTTCCAATCACCTTTTTTAGGAAGGATATATGAAAAATAGGATGGATCTTAGAATGACTGGGAAACGCTAACCGATAGGCCACCTCTCCCACATGATTGAGAACTATATAAGGACAATAAAATTTGGGCGCTAGTTTCTAACAATGGTCGGGCTTGAGTGAAGTTTTCTTATAAGGTTACAGTCGAAGAAACACCTAGTCTCCTTGTTGGCACAGGGGCAGACCCAGGGTTCAACGCTACAACAAAGCACCAACAAAACCCTAACTACTGGCCCTTTCGAAAACACCTATGAAGCATATGAAGTCTCACCCGAGGTAGAGGCAGGGGTGGTTGTAGGACTCAGGTGTCTGCAACCCTAGCTTGGACACATATCTATGATTGTAATGCTTAACAGAGCACTTAGCACCCACAATTCATCAAAATTTAACCACCATCTACTCCGCAGATAAAACATAGCATCACATCATTCATTCAGATCTGATGTATGTAAGCACTTATCATAGAGATATAGATTAGATATATCAGATTCAAGCACTAAGCACATTCATATAAGTGAGATCTAACATCCATATACATCATTAGCACAAAGCATAAACAAATCTATCTATCTATACCAAAGCACTTAGAAAGTAAAGACATAAACACATCAACACATTGCACAAAGAAGAGCAACACAACATATACGTGGTTCACCTCCACCCTGGGGCTACGTCCACCAAATCTTCTTCTCTATTAGCTTCTTCAATAGGTTACATGCACAGAGCCTCAAAACCCTACTTCGCATAGGACAGGAGATCTGCGCATCTCGCTAGATCCTCCTTCCTCGAGTAGATCTAAGCACACATCCTTCCACAACCTCTTACAATGACTTGCACTTAGCTCTGCAAGTCTCACACATTATGCACAAAGCACTTACAATCCTTCAATCACATAGATCTAGAACTTAGCCATTAGTAACTTCTCTATATGCTCACTACATCGCCTTAGCATCTATTTATACTTAACAAAATAGGCCTAAACATAGGTAAACCCATGGGCCGACATCCCATACCCTTTACATAATCCCAATTCCCAAAAAGGACCTAAAAAATGGGCTGATATCCTGTGATCTCTGCTTCGTCTTGCGCTCCTCCTTCGACAAGCTGTTGAAGTACCAAAATTCGTCAACTTGACCAAAGATCTCCCAAAACTTGGTCAAGGGCCAACATGCCCCTAACACTCACCTGTGACTCGTCCCGAGTCACTCTAATCTAGGTAGTTTTCCTTCGAAAGCCTCGAGTTGCTTCGACTTGTTGTTGTTCCATGGCCTCTTGTGCAATAAAATTTTGGATGAATACCTCGTTCACAGGTCCCTTTAGGCATTGTTCAACTGCAGTGACAACCTACTCCAGTTCTTCTCCTCGACCTTCGATCTCTGTGAACAATTGGTAGGCCTTATCTTGTACAGGTTGGAGCCTCTGAGTTACTTCCATAACTTTGCTCTGTATAGTGTGGATCTGCTGCTGGGCAGTGCACTGCTATTGGGAGTGCTTCATTCTTTCCACAATTGACAGGAGCTTTAAATTCACTTGTATGGTTTCGGCTTGATACTTCGCCTCTTGGAGCTGCGACTCCAGTGCCTTTAGTTTTGGATTCTTAGTGAGTTGCTGATAGGTTTGGGCACTGCGATCGATAATTTTCTTACATTCCATATCAAGGGATTTTATTCTCTCAACTGCTCTTTGAGAAGTTGCTTCTCTTTGATCCCTTACATCCTGTGCAGTCTCGGGCACTGCACGGAGCTCTAAGTCTGCTATGCATTGTTGTAACTATTGGATAACTTCTGTGAGATGCTCTACTTGCTGTGTGACTCAATATTATACCTTTATTTCTATGACTGTCACAGAGCGAAGTGCTCTGCTGATCGCTTCTTTCACTTCGCGTTTCTCCGCGAGCAACTGTTCTTTTCCTTGTTGTATCTATGCTTTTTCTTCATAAAAATTATCTTGGAGAGTAATCTTTTCCTATTCTGCAGCTCGACACTTCTCTACAAGTACTCCTTGTACTTGCACCAAATACTGGGTGGCTTGTTCTGTTTCATCTTGTGCTCGTCGAAGGTGAGATTCGATTGTCTCAACTAGTTGATGGAGTTGGGATGACTCATCTCCCAACTCTAGTTCTTTCGATGGCAGGGGCATAGTGGAGACTGTGCGGATGGACTGAAGAGCCTGTTGTACCCATCGGAGTTTGACTTCAATCCGATCATACATTTCTTCCTGCTTCGCTCCTTTTTTTTCTGCTATCTCCAGTGAAGCATCATTCAGAGCTGCTATGATGAAGTCAAAGTTGTCGTAGGTGAGGAAATTCTGCATCTTGGTCATGGTGGCTTTCGATTTCTTCCATGAAGAAGGTTTCGGGGGGGAGACCTTCCTCTTCTTCAAGGGGTCAACCTCATCTCTAGGTGGTGTTACTTCACTTGGTATCTGTTCAGATTCTACTTCGTCACCACCCCCTTGATCAGGTGACATGAAAGAAGTCTTCCCTGAGGTGCTGCTTAAGTTTAGGACCTCCTCAGTCTTCTTCTGCCTGCTGGTTCTGGGTGTATTATGTTCTTTATGAGTGTCTTCTAGGTTTTCAATATCAGATATCTCTACGGGGTTGGTATGGATAAGGAGGTAAGTGGACCATTCCTTGGTGATCTCCTCAAGGTCCTCTTCTGTGAGTTTGTAATATAACTGGAGCTTCTCTTTATGTTCATCTTCTCACATTGTAATGTAGATAAAGTGTTGATCTGCGTTGAACTTCATTAGTGGTCAAAACCTTTGTAAGTTGTTCGGGGTCATGTGAGGCTCAACTTCAATGGCTCTCTTTAGCTGCAGGTAGTATGTATGGAACACATCATTTGACTGCCACTGTTCTTTTATATCAGTTGAATACCACATGGTAGCAAACTTCGCGGCAAGCGGTTTGAACGACTCTATATCGGGGAAGGTCACTCCTTCTAGCATCTCCCAGGAAACAAATGTAATGAGGACCAGGAGCCAGTTGAAATGAAATTCATAACCCTGATCCTGTGCTTCTCGACAATCTATTTCCAATTGGCTAACTAGGTACTTCATCTAGTTCATCTGTAGGCCTTCCGCGCACTTCCCTGAGAGGTCAACGACAAAGCCTATGACCTACGTAGGTTAGTTCTTCCTTACTAACTTTCCATCTATCAGTTGACAGGGTAGGCACACTGTGCCACTCTGGATGGAAGCTACCTTGTAGCCTCTTGTTCCCTTCTCAATGTCGCCATATGTATCCTTGATATTTTGTGCAGCCATAAGTAGCCGCCATGGTAACACGATAGTAGAAACTTGACATAGGCGTTGACTTCCTGGTGTCTTCTGAAGTGTGGGATCTTCATGACATTCAAAAGGGTGGACTATGCGAGGTTCATCGTCCATGACTGGGGGATTATATTTGAATTCTTCCCCTTAGTTCTAGTTAGGTAATTGTACGGGGTGAGCATACTATAGATCTTGCGATCTCTGAGGTTGAAGTCGCTGAAATTCAACGCTATGATATTATCTTTCTCTATCCAAACTGTGCGTATCCCCTTCGGGAGGTTTGCAGTGACCATGGTGTACTCGAATTATCTTGGCACGCTATCACGATTCACCGTGCCAAATAGAGGCAGGATGTAATTAGGAAATATGGATGGAATCAACTTCGCATTGGCTAGGTCGTCTCTGTGTTTGGTTCTCTTTTTTGTTGATGGTCGGGATGGCCCCGATCCACGAACAATCGATGGAGAGGCTTGCAGTCCTCTTGTCGATGACGCTTGTACACCTATAGACATCGACATGACTCTTTCATTCATGAGGTTGATTAAAACTTCTTCGACAAATTTCTTTACAGCATTGAACTCATCCGACATACATGCTCGTGGTTGGAAATCTTTGGGTTCAAGGAGTAACTTAGACATTGCAATGGGATAGAGGGTAATAGAGAAATGATCATTGTGTAAAATAAACAAGTTTTCGGGCTCAGATTCATGGTTAGAAAAAGTGTTCTCAGTGCATGGGGAAATGGGATAAATAGATAACTTGGCAACAGATTGCTTGCAACGGTCGAGTACCAAATAAGGAAAAATATGGAAACCTCATTCTGTGGGATGCATATGGTAGCGTTGTATGGAGTACCAAATATAGTAACATGAATGCAAAAGAGGCTCTTCTTCTAGAAACGGGAAATCTGGTGGTACGCAACTCTCCAAGTGATCATTTTATGTGGGAAAGTTGTTGGACACACCTACCACACTTAGAGGGGGGGTGAATGAGTGTGGGGCTCTTTTTCCCAAAACTTCCCTCTTGCACTAAAATTCATCAATTAAAATTCAACATTTATTCATTACCCATTGCTTTCATTTATAACCAGTTATATGTGAGAACATATCAACAACATATATCAGTAATATATCATCAACAAGTCATCATCATAATGAACAAAAATAACACAAGTTGTATGTACAATTTTTTTTTTTTTTTTATGGACTACAATCCTTGGGTTTATCAGCAACAACTGAATAGAGTACAAATCTACAAGAGCACCATATCTATATGAAAGACTCATCTTACATTCTCAGCACCAACTAATATGAGGCAACAATCCTCAACAGATATCAGTCTGTACCATAAACAAGAGCATCAACCATGCACCAACCTGTGCCAAACAACTTGTAATCAACCTGTACCATAAAAAAGTGCATACAACCATGTACAAAGTATATATCAATCATGTTTCAACTACTCATTAACAATGACTCATCAATATGTACCAACATCATCAACTATTCACCTCATGTATGTGCCAACTCATCAACTGCTTGTCTCAACCATGACTAGTTTTGGATTAGTCAACAACCCTAACTTGAAATAATCATAACTTTGTACCTGTACTGAATAAAGATATAAAACTGATACACAATGTTCTTCAGTGTTTTTTATGCAATTCCTCCAAGTGGCACTACTTGGAATCTCTCAGAAAAGGAGCTATAGCAAAAATGGCATACCTTGCTGAATTCTGGCTTATTCTAGAGAGCGACCTTGCAGAGCGTGCCCCACACAAAATATTTTATGAAAAGATATAAAACTATTACAGAGAATACTACAGACTATAACCTAACCAACACATTTGGTCTCACTGAATTTTTATCTTTTATGAAGAAGTTATGACGTTTTTACCCGAAACACCTAATTTTGACTAGTTTCAGGACTAGCCACAAACCCTATTTTCCACGGAGTGTAACTCCAAAAATACAACGACCCACAATGAATTTTTAACCATAGATACTTGGCTATGTTTTCACACTTTCATATCAATTTTAGGATCTGAATCATTAAAGAAACAAATTTATAGCGAAAATGGTGAGATGACCTGTAAATAACATACCTTAGAAAGCACCATCAAAATAATTTATCCTTCCTTGCATTTCAGCCTTCTTTTCTTCACTTTCCTCAGAATTTAGTCTTAGATATCATTTTTTTCCTTAGTAACCTATAGATATTCAATATCCTCAAGTGTTCCACACCAAAAATGCTCAAGAAGATCTCACAAGAAGCTCTCCATCAATACTCCAAAATATATTCCCACGAGAAGCTCTCCATTGATCCACAAAATTGATGATCTACAAGAGACCATTGCTATCTTATTTATACTTTCATCCTTTAGGTCACTTAACCCATTTTTAGGTCACTTAACCCATTTCTTGGTCACTAAATCTATTTTCCTTATTTTAGGGTTAACCACTTTCCATAAATAGAAATTTCTCCAATACTTTATCATTTAAATATTCCTTCTTGATTTTGTCACCTTACTTTATCATTTCTTGATTTTGTCACTTCTCTTGATTATTTAAATAATCCCACCTTGACTTTTCACTTTACTTTATCATTTAAATAATGTTCTTCTTTTAGGTCACTTTGACTTCTGCTGACCTTGGGGGCTTCAAAAGAAAGCAACTTCATGTGAAGTCCTTCATCTTAGTAAGAGCCACTTGCTCTCAAACCATGAGGAGTTATGTGACATTCCACATACAATGTATGACAAGAACTATCCATATAGGATGGATTTCACCAATTTCCTTGATATTCATCTCATTATTCCTCATACAAGGAATGGGCCCTCCAACCATTATTCTAGGATAACTCAATCAAAAAAGCGTCTTCATGTGATGGATTTCACCATAAAGGGGACCACTTTGGAGTTCATCTGTTTGTGCACCTTATCAATCATGATAAGACAATAATAAGTCATCTATACATTTTTCAACAATGCATCATACCAATGAAACCACATCGATCCATCTTCATCATCAATATCAATGACAACTCATTGATCCATCTTCATCATGTATCAATGACAACTCGGTGATCCATCTTCATCTATGCATTCTCATAAAGGACAATTACATATTATATTACATCAATCATCAATCAATCAATCCTTTGACATCAATCAATCACTTGACATCAATCAATCAAACCATTGGCATCAATGGCGACATGATCCAACAATCCTCCCCCTTTGGCATTGATGGCAATACCAACGTGATGTCAACACCAATTCTGATTATTGATGCCAACATGTAGATATAGCGTATTCTACATCAATAGTCGATGTGACTATATCTCCATCAATAAACATCAATCACATCAATGTGATTAACTCTCCTTGACATCAATGGCAAGGGCCATTCTCCTCTTCAGGCTACTCCCCTTGCTTGAAATATCCTCGGGGCTTCTCCCCCTATCTAAACTCTTTGGAACTTCCTCTGAATCCCCCTTTTTGAACAAAGGGATATCACTTTACGATGTAATCTTGAACATACTCCCACATTTATCCCCCTGGAATTATGCTTTTTGTGCTCTTTCTTCAAATATAGATATCTTTTCACAGTTATGCTTTTGTGCTCTTTCTTCAAATATAGGTCTCTTTTCTAGGTATGTATTTGATAAATATCTCCTCCTAGAATCATGGGAAGAAGAATGACTCACCCTAAGGGTATGTCTCGACCTATCTTCTCTACAAGATGAAAAATATGCTACCATATGACGATCCTTGGACCTGTTCATGCATCAAACTTGTGCCATACCATACATCATGAAACAAAAGATATGTCATCAATGAAATAGAGAATCATGAACAATATATCCATCAAGTACATCATGTACCAAAATGTGCCCACCATGCACAACACCAATGTACATCAACAATGTGCCAAAAGATATCATCCATGAAATGTATCCACCATATGCCAACATGTGCATCTACCAATATTCCAACATGTGCATCTACCAACATGCCAAACTATGTGCATCTATCAATATGCTAAACAAATACCATCCATGAGTGTACCATCATACATCATTACTTGCACCAAGCAAGTATATCAACCATGTGTCAATAAGCTAAGATTTCCCAATGATGTACAACATGGCTATCAATCTACATGTCTCAATGTGTAGCCCATCCACAACAAAAATGCATGCACCATGATATCCAACAATACCATATGCTTCCAATAATACATCATAAGATATATCAATGAAACTTCAAAAAGTACTAGCCATGTACTCCAATAGATCAACATCAAACCATACTCATGGGTTAGTGTCATGCACTCGAGATTTTATTTTACATAATCCAATAGATGAACACTTAAGCCTGTAACAAATAGTGTCAGAACCTGCAACAAACAATGTCAGACCCTGCAACAGAGTTATACCATCACATCCAACTCCAAGCCATGTGCATTGCCTTTTTCCCAAGGCTTTACAATAGACATGCGGCCTGCTGCACAAATGAGTGCGTGTG
>SNQJ01S0026688.1:62632-83954 GCA_010110895.2 Picea sitchensis | reverse complement strand
CAATCCAAACTAGCTAAGTCAAGAATTAATTATAAATGATTCTATTGATAGAAAAATAAGTTATTGAGTTTATTATTTCAATTTGGTTATTTGACACGAGCCACTTCAAATTCAAGTACTCCGCAACTCCGATTTTCAATATGTATATCGTAGAAATCTAGGTGCTATTTGTAGACCACGGAACAATAGAAGCCCAATTTTCCAGTAATAGACATTACCACTATTTTCTTCGGTTTTTGCCCACGTACCCATGTACTTCAACTTCCTTCCCACGTGTCTCATGACTTTAACTTCAGCTCGCTCGAGGCAAGGCGCCATTACTCTCAGTGCGCCCTGAGTTGGTTTCCCCTTAGGGAAGCTCAGTATTTACATCTTGACACCATGGAAATTCTCTGTAGTCCTTCATTTTGACAGACTTTTATACAATCTTACTTATAAAAAAAAATTATTGAATACAATTTAAATAATTGTGTATACTATTTATTGAATAGAACATGTTATAACATTACATAAATTACTATAAATCTTCATACAATGTTACAATATTCTATAAATTGCTCAGACTCATGTATATGACAGAATTGTTGGGTGTAAAATGCATATGACGGAAGTGTTTGGTGCAAAATGTATATCACTCAACACGATGGACGTCGTGAACCCGTGACTCCATATTTGTTCGTTGAATTTCTGTAAATTATTGTCTCATGTATATGACAGAATTGTTCGGTGAAAAATGTATATGACGGAAGTGTTGGGTGCAAAATGTATTTCACAGCACAGGGTGGCCATAAAAAATGAAAAAAGTGAAAACGCGACTTCGCCAACCCGTGACTCTGTGACTGTTGGGTTACATTGCTTATGTATTAAATATTTCATGTACTATCAAACTTAGATCCTAGGAACCTTCGTTCAAGTACCAGACACTAATAATTTTTGATAAATTTCAAATAAAACTAATTCACGAATACTAAATTATGCATGAATACCACGTGTACTGCAACTTGCGGCCCATGCATTTACTCCCCTTCTAGCCTGGCAGGGACTACGCTACCATGCAACATTTGTTATATTTTCCTCCCACAAGTTATATTGTAATCACTTGGCAATCAAAGTTTTTTGACTTTCCATTAGTTGTTATACCTGCTTAGGGTAGAGTATATTGTAATTTTTTTGGAGTCAAATTGGTTTGAATTTCAATTAGTTGTTTCACATAAAACAATTTTGCTATGGTTTTACAATAGTTTTGAAATATGTATATATTAAACAAAAAAATTGATAAGTATAAAAATACTTTTCAACTTTTCTAAATATTTTGTTCCAATTTTTTGATTGACTAAGGATGATGACATGACTAATTTTATTTGGTTTAAAAACTATTTGTCAGAAATTAAAAATATATTAAAATTTAAAAAATCTATGTTTTTCCTGTCAGATAAATAAAAATAAATGCACAACCAAATTCAAAAAACAAAATATATTTTTTAATTATAATATATAATTATTTCTCTATTCCATCTGTATATGTGCATCTGTCAAATCAAAATCTCTTTGTGAATCCCTCCTCAGTCGCGAGTGTAGTTGAATCATTGACAAAAAAAAGTTTAACATTGTCATGAGCCAGACATAGAGAAATGTACGTCAATGTCCATATTAACACAGATTGGTTTTAATGGTCTAAAAACGATGCACGTTTGCGTTTAATACTGTATAATTTATGTTGTATGTCATCTGTTTTAACTTCATATGTTTTAGAACAAACATAGAATTTGTTACAGTTAATGACAAACCCGTTTGAATTCTGCTCAGTTGCCAGTGAGCGTAACCTGTCAGGAAAGAATACTATGGACCTCATTTTTTGGGTACTACATACTGAGACAAAAATAGAGTGAAATGTCCTTATCGGATAAATTCTTGAAAAATGAGAACAATGCTTATTGTGCTAACTCACATCGTAATATCCTTCAGTTTACAAGCTAATTCACAAACAAAAAGCTTGGAAATTAAATTAAGATGAGAACTATCTCAAGCAATGCATAATCTACATGCAACGTAAATAACTTTCACAATTTATGATTCATGCATATTTAATGGTAATTTACATTTAAAATGCGCATACATGTTTAGTTGTTTTCATTAGCGTCTCACTTTATTTAAAAAAAAATCAAATTGTTAATTTTACAGCACTTACCTCGGCTGGAAAGTGAAGAAAATATGGTTGAAGAGATCTAATAGCATGGTGCTTAAGATTCTACCACGTCCATGGCTTACGTGGGTTCCTTTTCCAGATTTCTCAAGTAGCAACATCCCAGGATTTTTTGTGAGTGCTCAAATTCTCAACTCTGTGGCTATGAAACGAGGAAGAGATGTACATTGCGAAGGAACCCAGTGAAGTGAAATTGGCCGCTATATGATCTCCTCGCCATGAGAATTCCCTTCCATGCAGTCCTCCCACTTCTACCACACCTCCGACCCCAAGAAAATCTCATGTCAATCCATCGTCTCTTCCCGGCCCATCTTCGTTTCGTGTTGGATTTTCCATGCTTGATACTAAAGAAATATGATTAGAGTTATCTCATTGTTGCATTATCCTATGTTCTAGGCTCAACTAACCCTCCACGTGATATAGTTACATACCTTATCACGGGTCCCATTTCTCTTGATTGAGACATCCTTGAGGTGAAATCTACTTAGTTATCCTAGATGCTTATCCTGATTCATTCTCCGCCATCTGGTCCATCCACCTGAGATCATGTCCCCCCTTGCCCCCTCATGGAGTCCTAGACCAAGGGGGTGGTCCAAGAAGACATGAGGGGGTCGGGGGACGATCTCACGGTAGTCAGACCAAATTGTGGAGAATAGGCCAGGCTATTTATCTTATAATAGCTATATAGAACCTGCCTCAAGGATGTCGCAATCACGTGAATGGGTGAATGGGACCTGTGATAATGTCTGTAACTATATATCATGGAGGGGTGATAATTGTTTTCACATAGTTTGTAGTTCATGAAAATCTCAACCCAAGCCACAAGTGTGTGACACAATTGGGAACAATTATCATTGTCACCTCAATAGATGTCCCTCTTGTTTTAGTGAAGGGCAAGTCCAACGCAAGGGAGGCTTCTTGGTGACCCTACAGGAATTGTGATGGAAAATGGAGAGAGATTGAAGAATGCACCTATAGATCAAGTTCAAGGGTGGAAATGAAGCTTAAGAATGAGGTCTTATGAGTTGGTGAAATGTTTCCAAGGTTATGTACCTGCAAACAATGTTAGACATGCCTGGAACAAGACAATATATGATGAATAAAGCCTCAAAACCAATGGGGAATCAGCAAGAAATCTTGTAGTCCCAAAATTGTAGTAGTATGGAAATATATATCAACAGTAAATAAGTTATGATAGATGCAAACTAAACCATCAAAATAAAGTTTATGATGTTGGAAATAAAGCTACCAACAAGTAGATTATTTCCCAATAATTAAACCAAGACTTTGATAGAAAAAGAGGGTTGTTATTAATTTTTATCAACGATATTTTACAATAGCCTTATGGCTGTAGAAAACATTTTCTATAGCAGCAAGTTCTAGCCACTAAAACCAACAAGTAAGCCAGCCAAACAATAGCACTTAATGAGTAGATCAATAATGACAGCTTACAAATGAAGTTTAGTAGTAGAAAAATGAGTAAGAGAATGAAAGAGAGTGAGTTTGTTGTAACCCTATTAGATGTAGCTAAATTTTTATTACAACATCTAGATCACTTGGCTAAAAAGGACGCCCTTAGGGCACAATATAGCTTAAAGTATGCAAAATTAAATTTCAAACTTGAACAATTCAATCCCCTTCCAATCTCCAATGCAAAGAAATTAGTGCCTTATATATTGGGTTATGGAGTCTCTTGTTTATGAGCTATGGTTTATTACTCCTCTAGGGATGTAAGCCCTTTTAATCCCTAGAGTAAACAAAATTTAGCAAGGTAAATCTACAAGGATGTAATCCCTTTTACTCCTTGTAGCAACCTTTGCAATAGCATTTTTTAATGACAACAAAAGATAGATCATTGATGTAGGGTGTATGCCCTTATACTCCTCCAAGGGTTTGACAAATTAGCCTTGAAATCAAAGAAGAAAAACATATAATTGCAGAAATTTTCTTACCTAATCCAATAGATAGCATGAAAAATCCTTACTTATCAAGATATTCCACCACAATTTCCAAGAAACGAACATCAAGAGAATTCACTAGCCTTCCTTCAACCAATAGACAAGTAAAGCATCTTATTGCACAAGAGACAAGATAGAGCGAATTTCCCAAGTAAGGAGGAAATTTCAGACAAGAGTTTTTGTAATTCTCAAATGATTTATGTCTCAAATGAAAGTGAGATCACCTCTATTTGTATGAGGTCATCTGAAAAATTTAAATTACATAAATTAAATCCATTATAAGGGTGACGTAATGCCTTAAAAGGGTGACATTAGGCCTCAAAAGTGAGACGTTGAGCCTCTAGATACAGGTTGTTGGGCCTCCAAAGGCCATGTGTCCATATCTCATGCTCTGGAGTGTCATGCCATGCATCTTCCTTCTTCAAACCACATCATCTCTCTTCTAGAACCATCAAGCCCATCAAAACCCTATCCTCCACATGAATTCAAAGTTTGGAAGGTGACATCCTCGACCTCAAAAGACCAACATACAAGTGAAATGGTGTTATAGCAATATTTTCCTCACCCCATGCAACCTAATCAGAAGGCATTTTCCATTTCCCTATGCAGACTTGAAGTCCCCTTTTTCACTTCCCAGAGCTAAAAATCAAATTTTTCCACATATACGCGCCCTATCAGTTATATAGCAGGTGTATATGCAGGTTGCACCACTACAGCCTGCGTACATCAAGTTTGGTGATAAAAAAATAAAAATTGTGTCGGGTTTCAATGTCACGTCAAGAGATCCATGATCCTTGACCTTCCATATACTGGAAATGTTCTGACTCATCCCTTCAATTCCATTTGAAGGCTATAAATGGGCCATATCCAAACCATGGAAAGGGAAAAGAATTCAACTTTTGAGAGCAAAGTTACTTTGGATAAATTATTCACTTCATATTGAGTCTGCATCCATTTGTCCTTTTAATTCTGAACACATTGTTTAGCCCCCAAGTTCTTCCCTCTTTGATGGAGAACCTCATTGTCTCTCTTATATGAGCTTGTGTTTGGTGGAGGATTGAAGTGTTGGAGGCCCAGCTGAAAGAGACTTAGTTTCTCAGTTCTGAGACGTGCCGACATGGAAGTTTGTCACTCATACACTTTTGTTGATCATATTTTAATAGAAATACTCTTTTCTCATCCAATTAATATCTTGCAAATGTTTGAATTGTTATTCCATGGGAATATTTGTTATTAATGTTGATGGATTATGCTATTATATGTGATAACTTTATATATTGTCACCATATGCTTTTGTATCTTGGTTGTTGATGACAAGTTGCAAGTATATAGCTTTGATTCAAGTGCTCAATGGTGGTCTTCATCGAACATCCGGATGAGGTGGGCTCTTTATCTTGTCTTGTTAGCATGTTTGTTTATATATAATACTTGAGATTAGAGTTGATTTATGTAGTCATTCCGTCTATTGTATTTTACCCCATGCCATAGAGTGTCTTTCCTCGTAACAGAATTGGTGACCATACTGGGGAATGAATCTTCTATTTCGGGGTTTGGAGTGTTTTTCTCCTTAGATTTCTCTCGGTTAGCTTGAGTTTCCTTGTYGTCTGATTGTTTGCTAGCCTATTTTCATTTTGAATCTGAGTTTTTTGGCCTTATCCTTAACCTAGCAGTGTTTTAATACATATACGCAGCTTTTCCCTTGACAGACGTGTACATACGTGAGTTGTCATTCTATAGGGYGTGTACATACGCGGTTTTTTCTTAAATAGTCGCATACATCAATAGTTTTTKCTTGATTGTTGATTTTGGTGTTTGTTGGGTGAGTTTTGATGGTTGTTGAGTCTTCTTGGGTCTCTGTCATAATTGTTGAGTGYCTGCAGAGTGATAGGAAACCTTTCTTTGGTTGAATTTTTGKGCGGTTTTTTMTTTCTCATCATCTTTTTAATTGGTTGTCCTTGCATCTTGGGCTAGGTGTTTTCTTATTGATATCCTCTTGGTTTGTCTCTTTTTTCTTACAGTATGGTCTATATATCAAGTTGTTTTTTAGTCCTTGCATTTTCATTTCTTTATATTGAAAACACAAAATATATATATATATTGCATTTTGGCATTTGCTCTTTTGGGTTGTTTATCATTGATCTTGATACATGCATGGAAATATTGCATCTTATTTAAAATTGAAGAGTTGAATTGAAAGTTGCATTTTGAAAAGATTATCATATTTTGAGAATTCAAGTTTACAACTTAGTTTTATATTCATATTCATTTCTTTTACTTGCTGAGTCATAACATCATCATTTTGATGACCACATATTTTGAGTAAACAAATCCACTAAAAGTAATGCTGATTAATTTAAAATTGATTAGAAACGATTTTATTTTTCAGGGTACACAAACTAGCTTAAGATATAGAGCCTTGGAATAAGATTTTGTGAGTAAACTTCTCCAAGGCTATTAAACTCAAAATATGTGTCTGACTAAGGGAGTGGTGAAATCCATTATATAATTGGTGACATCAGGAGGCTCCGCTCACACTAGAGTTAAGCATGAGGTCGCACGAAGTTGGTTGCGGAGATATCCCTCTAATACCTTCTTAGCGTCAAAGATATTTCTGGGGATCTATTCTTATCTAGGGGTCTTGCTAGTACCTTTACCTCTGTGAGAGGCGGTGCTTTCAAGATTTAAGGATGTGTTACCCTGCCCATATGGTAGACCTTAACTTATGATTTTTTGTCTACGCATTGGTTATATCATGGTGGATTTAGTTGCTTGACATAGGTAGCCACATAGGTTACTTGTAGGGGTTATTATGCAGGTACCCTGAGTTAGATAAGGGTCGGACAACACACAACCTTTATGGAGAATTACCTCTCCGGGGGGAATCTGATCGACTACATTGTTAATCCCATGAGGGCCCTTATAATTAATTCTGATACCTCTGATATTTTGAAGGGACTCGCAGGCCCCTCTTGGGCAAGGCATACCTACTCCAGTGAGGGAGTTCCCTTTTCAGCTACTATATCTTGTTTATGTGCATTGGCCTTTTAGCTTTACTTTGGCATGCTCTCTGATTATTAGTTTGCCTTAGGATTTTGTATTGCGTCATGATTTTTCATTTCTATGGTTAGTGGAGCCCTCATAACTCCCTTAGTTACTGTTACCCAGCCCATGGTTTTTTCTCATTCCATGAAGATGAATCATTTTGTATTTATGAATGGTATGTTGAATCATGATACTCAGCGAATACCTTGGGCCTCTAATCATTTTTCTCATGGTATTCCAGACATGTCTTCTCACTTTCCATCCTCTTTCTCGTCATCTTATGTGAATCGTAGTTTTGTCTATGGGGGCATGATGCCTCCTTATTCTCCCTTTTCGTTTGGTGGGAGTCATATCCCTCAACCAACTCTTACAGTAGGAGTTTGGAATCTTCCTTCCTATGGATCCAATCATAGCTTCACTTTTCCAGGAGCAAGTTCTCAAATGGGCGGTCATTCTAATTATTACATCCCATCCATCTATCATTCCTCCTCTATGTTGGTCCCTACAAACGCTTTTCCCATGGTGGACCTTGGTCTGTCCTCTGGTGTTTCATCCGAGGGGATTCAGTTTAATAGTATGGGCAACCCCCTTCACGAAGTTCCTTCGTCTCGGGGAAACATATATCCTCACCTGAGTAACCCTTGTCGTGTCGCTTTCTCTTCGCAAGTGACTTCCTTGGTGATGATTCCCTTACAACCATTTATGAATCAGTTTGGAGGAGGATACTTTATTTTAGGGCAGGTCCATGGTGTATACCAAAACCCTTCTTGGCCTGCAATTTCTCAAAACCAATCTTTCCCAGAACCTTGGTCTCAAATGTCACAACCAACCACCGCCGCCAGTCGAGCTACTGCAAGTCATACTGGCATTATATCACCAACCTTTGCTAGTCATGTTGGATATTGGTCGACAACCTCTTCAAGTCATGTTAAAGACCAACAACCAGTCTGCAAGTCATGTTGGGGGCACAAATCTAGTCATTGCTAGTCACATTGCACATACATCACCAACCTCTGCTAGTCATGTTGGGGATTCATCACCAACTTCTGCTATTCATGTTGGGGGTTCATCATCAACCTCTGCTAGTCATGTTAAAGTTTCATCACCAACCTTTGCAAATCATGTTGGAGATTTTCTACTAGCCTCTGCAAGTCATGCTGGGAGCATGTCACCAGCCATTACAAGTCATGCTGGGAGCATTCATATGATTGAGAAGCCTAGACGTATAAGAAGTAAGACCAAGTTCCTTTATAGGATTTGAAAAGGAGATCTACTTACTCGTTTGTTCCCTCCTATTATTGTGGTACAAGAAGAGTGGTCCTTGACTGGGGGCGCTTCAGGTTCTGAGTCGTGTTTGGTTTCCCAACATTCTAATCCTTCTTTGGTTGATACAGTGGTTTTGTTGATGCAATATTCGGCTAAAACCACTCTTCTTTTGGGGGGTGATGCGTCTCTTGAACTTGTTGCCTCGCATCCTGTTCAACCAACGGTCGTGCTGATGCAATCTTCGGCTGACACCACTCCTATTTTGGGGGGTGATATGTCTATTGACCTGGTTGTCTCTCATCCTATTCAACCGATGTTTGAATAAGTGGTCATGTCGATGCAATATTCGGTTGATCCCACTCTTCTTTTGAAGAGTGACAAGTCTAAGGAGTTGGCATTGCCAATGCAATCTTCAGACAATCTCACTCTTATTTTGGAGGGTGATGCATCTTTTGACCACGTCCTTAGCATTTCTAGTATAGTACCTTATGAACATGGGAGCATTCCACTCTCTTTGAGTATGCTCCCTCCAAGTCCTAGGGTGGTTTTATTTGATTCAAATGATCTTGTAGAGCCTCGACTTCCTTTTTATACATTGTTTCAGATAAGGGGAATTCTTCGATATATCGTAGATAAGGTAACCTCTGCAATTATTTTATCCTCCTCAACTTGGAAAGATTTGGGTTTTCCCAAGCTTGTGTCATCTATCTGTGAGTGGTTGACTTTCGACAAAAGTCTTGCACGGGAGCCATGGCCTCCCCCATGATATGCTACTTAGAACAACATTATCGAGTCTTAGTTAAGCTATTTTCCAACTCTATAAAAAAGAGAAAATATTTCTGAGTGAACTTGTCTCTTTCACACTCGTTAATTGGATTTCAAAGGAAGTTTATTCGGTGTAACTTTAACCCTTTTTCGGACCAAGTAACCTAATTTTGAAAAATGAATACTCTAATCAATAGTGGCTAGAAGAGTTATCATGGGTATTGTTTTATACTTTTTTGGGCCTAAGGGGATAAATTTTTGAAAAAGGACATTCTTTGGCATTAAGTTGTAATAGCATTCTATTATCCTTCTTGCAATATTGATCCTATTGTTGGTTCCTTCTTTCTCACTATAATCATATTACTTCAGCAATTTGCATCATCAGCCAAGAAGAGCCTTGTTTGTATCCCTTGCAACTTGATACCTTGTACCCTAAGAGGAAACATTCCCCTGAGTGTCTATGTCATGCATGCACCCCCTTGCACTAAGCATAGGTATGTTCCACTGTTGGAACTAGTTTCTTACTCGTGACACTTGTTTCCTCCTCTATATCATAGCATTCATTTTTCTATGAATATCATCTCATGTTGGCAGTAGTCGTGTCACCTTTGAACAAAGCACAAACTTTTGAGTCCACTTGTCATCCAAATTTTTGGTTTAGCATGACCTTAGGAAGATGAGCTTGTTACTTAGAGTTTACTCCTCCGACAAGTTACTCTTCTAGTCCCTGTGGAAATTTTAATTGATGCCTCCTGCATCAAAAAGTTTCATCATTGATTCTATGCTGCCAAAGTCCTCCATATGTCTCATTCTCTTGTTCAAAGGATGTCTATAATACTGTGTCAGCCATATCTAAGAACTCTTGAATTTGCATGTCGTCTGTACCCTTAGTGTGTCTTGTAATTACATGAAGTTGTATTCCTATCATCTACCCCGGTCCTACTTTGATTATGGGTAGGTAAACTTGAACCCAATAGTTGACATCTCCTCATTGGTCATTGACTGGGGGGTTTCCCTTGTGTTCGATGGAAATAAATCTATTCACACATTGGGATTCGTGTAGTGTCTTGGATGTCATTATCATTATTGGTGGTTTCCTTGCCTTTGTCGGCAATTTTCATTATTCTTTGTTATTTAGAGGGTCTTTTTCGTGCATTGCTTGCATATGGTGCATGCAAAAGATGCACAGGGTCATTGGTTCGTGAACATGTTCTTCGTCCGAGTTCCTCCAAATCATGAAGCTATTGCTTTTGTACCTCGTGTTGACTAATGAGAGATGCCTTAATGTTATCCTTTTAGCGGGTCTCCTTCCATCGAATTCATCTCATCTATTCTGGAAACGAGGCCTAGATTCCTATGAGTACCTAGAGTCTTGTAGTCATCAGTGGCAAGTTCTCTTGTCGTCGAAAGTTGGGAATACATCAATGTCTCATGATCGATGGATTATTCAAGTGTTCAAACTCAACACATTTATTCACACTTGTAAGAATAAACTCAGTTCCTTGATACCTACTTTCATTATCGGTAGGTTGTCTCGTGTTTGTTAATGGTATAACTTAATGATTGGTAATCAAACAAAGTTTCATTGTGTTCGACCTCAACTCATTTATTCACATGATGTAGAGTTTCACATTTGGTCGATCGTGTAGAAGACTTGAAGACATTGGTTTATAGTTGCATCTTTCCTAAGTTGTTTCTATCTTTCATTGGACCAGTACCTATATGATTCCATTGATCATGGGAGATCAAATTGTAATCCATTATATACATATATCTTTAGATTTATTTTTAGACTGGTTTTCACTAGGCCTTGTTCATGACTATGACAGCCTATGGAATGTATCTACTTTTTATTTCCTATCCATGTCCATGAACAGTTGTTTGGTATATTTCCACATGGATTTGCAGTGTAATTCAAATTGGTAGCCATGTGCACAAAGTCATTATGGATTATAATATTCTTATTAGAAACTAGTTCGTCCAGTTGGTTCTCCATTACTCCACTTCTAGGAATTATAATGTATTTCTTCCATCGCAGATACTCCTCTGATCTCACACATTAGGGGGCATTTGTTATAGCAAGATTTTCCTCACTCCATGCAACTTGATCAAAAGGCATTTTCAATTTCCCTATGTAGACTTGAAGTCCCCTTTTGCACTTCCCAGAGCTAAAAATCATATTTTTCCACATATACGCGTCCTATCAATTATAAAGCATGCATATATGCAGGTGCACCACTACAATCCGTGTACATCGAGTTTGGTGATAAAAAAATTAAAAATTGTGTCGGGTTTCCATGTCACGTCACGAGATCCATGATCCTTAACCTTCCATATACTGGAAATGTTCTGACTCAGCCCTTCAATTCCATTTGAAGGCTATAAATGGGTCATATCCAAACTATGGAAAGGGATAAGAATTAAACTTTTGAGAGCAAAGTTACTCTGGAGAAATTATTCACTTCATATTGAGTTTGCATCCCTTTGTCCTTTTAATTCTAACATTGTTCATCCCCCAAGCTCTTCCCTCTTTGATGTATAACCTCATTGTCTCTCTTATATGAGCTTACCTTTGCTGGAGGATTGAAGTGGTGGAGGCCCAACTAGAAGGGACTTAGTTTCTCAATTCTGAGACGTGCCGACACCGAATTTTGTCACTCATACACTTTTGTTGATCATATTTTAATAGAAATACTCTTTTCTCATCCAATTAATGTCTTGCAAATATTTTAATTATTATTCCATGGGCATATTTGTTATGAATGTTGATGGATTATGCTATTATATGTGATAAAGTTATATATTATCACCATATGCATGTGTATCTTGGTTGTTGAGGACAAGTTCCAGGTATATAGCTTTGAGTCGAGTGCTCAACGGTGGTCTTCATCGAACATCCAGATGAGGTAGGCTCTTTGTCTTGTCTTATTAGCATGTTTGTTTATAAAGAATACTTGAGATTAGAGTTGATTTATGCAGTTTATTATGTCTGTTGTGGTTTTCCCCATGCCATAGAGTGATTTATGGATTTTATTTTTTTCCAACTACAACATCTCTAGGACTTTAGCCCCTTCTTCCCATCAAATGAGGTACAAGCCCTTCTTGGGGTCAATAATCCTGAAAACCAAAAAGATGAGGAAACAAAAAGGAAGAGGTGTGGAAAGTGATAAGTATGTGTAGGAATGGTACAATGACCCTTCAAGGAGACCCCCTAGTAGCAACCCTTTTCTCAAGGCTAACCCACTTACTAGGAAACCATGTCAACCACCAAGGTGAAATGAGGCAAAAAGTATAATTTCCAAGTGAATGTTTTCATAATAAAGAAAGGAATCTTTGCAACATGCTCAAATGCTTCAATTATTAAAATTACACTTACTACGAGACCGAACTTGTTACCTCATTAAGAAAGACTTGTTGTCCTCTATAGGCCAAGATAGTGTGTTGGATGTTATTGTTATTGATCAGTGATGATGTGTGGCGAGAGGAGGGGCTCTACCTGCTCATGTGGCTCTCGCCACTTCATGTATTCAACCTGCAGGCCTCTAGACATCATCTCCTTAGTTAACCCTAGCGTGGGGCAGGTAACATCTTTCTCCTACATGGGGACATGTGCTTGTCGTAGATTACATGAGAACATCAACATATCCTAGTAAGACCTAGACCTACACACACTTAAGAAATACACATTGGGATATTGAAGGGTGGTGCACTCACCCCTCCATTCATATAACCAAAACTTCAAAATTTGAAAATTGACAATTATCTCTTAAAAAGAAAATTTTGCATTTTTTCAAAAACTTCTAGATAACATGCAATGATTTAAGAAAACGCATCCTAACTACTATGTAGGAATGAAATATGAAATGCAAGTGCAACTACTCTATGGTGAACACACAAATTCAAATGCAAGAAAACAAAATGACTTACCTACTTACTTGGGGCCGGAGGCCCATGGAGATAAAGTCCCATCAACATAGGGTAAGAGGATAGACCCATCATCTAGTAATGGAATATTCCTCCTATCCATGGAAGATAAATAATAATTTCCCTTCTCTGACTTCTTTTTGATGATGTAAGGGCCAAGACATAAAACTTCACTCATCTTATCATACTTAGGTTTTCCCTTTCTCCTATACCACATGAGTGCAAGGTTTCTTTCATCAAATTCAATATAAGGTATGTCCTCAATGTAAGGCTGAGTAGGTGGACCTACCTTGACCATGTCCTTGCTAGCCTCTTCTCGCTCTCTATCCTTCTTATCTTCATCCTTCTTGAGTATTTTGATTGACCCTGGATCCTTTCCCTCCTATTTGGAAAGATTCTCTTTGTACTTGTCTGTCTTCGAGAGTAATGTATCAATACAATCCTCTTGTGCAAAAGAAAAATCTTGAGGATCATACTCAATGACCTAAGGTGCCACATCATACTCACAATCACTACAATAATCTGGGCCATTCGGTTCAACTACATGATTATATGCAACATGTTGATTGTGTAAGATCTCAAATGTCCCATCTCCCATAGGTATATGTGCATGAGTAAGGTCCATACTGAGAAAACCCCCAAATGTAGCTAACCAACTTTTTGACAAGAGCATGCCCCAAGCATCTAGTACATCAATCACAATTATATTCATGGTGAGGTCGATATGGGGGGAATCTTAAAGATACACCTATACATATTCTATGAGACCATACAGCTTAACTCTTCTTCAGTCAATACCACAAGCATTTCCATAAGGGCGAGTTGTATGCAATCCAATTTGTTTGATCACTTTTAGAGACACCAAATTTTATGAGGCTCTAGAATATAACATACAATAATTCAAGAGGAAACCATTTATTCCCAAGGAAAGATAAAAAGGGGGAGAATCTTCTCCTTGGCTCCCTTGGTACATAGTATTCAGGATTACAGGAGGATCTTTTGCTTCATCTTGTACCTTTAATGCCTTCAAAACATGTATCCTTATAGAAGGAATATTGCACATCTCTACCTCAGGTACTGACATATTCATATTTCCCATCATGTCGGGTACATCTATATTCATACGAAGCTCCTCATCAGTTGGTGTAGGATGTGGTATTAGGTCATGAACTAGAGGTGGAGGAGGTGGAGGTACTTCCTTTGTTGATGGAGGTGGTGGAACCTGCACTTTGTTTCTTATTGAATAGGTCAGGATTCCTTTTTCTTCAACTTATCCTTCAGGTATTCATCCATTTGGTTCAAAACTTCCAACCAAGCTCATCTAGTTTGCCTCTTACTGATCTCTTCAAGTTGTTCCTCGGTGATATTAATGTGCTCTTCATCCTGAAGAGTGAAAAATGTGGCAATGAAGTTCAACCTGTACATAGTACCTGGATATTCTTCTTATTTTATCTTTCTTGGACACTCATGTTTTGAATGATGTTCCTGGCAAGGAAAACACAATGGTGATCCCTCCATGTTGACCATCCCAATAGGGTCTAAGGTGTCAGGGGCATTTTATTCATGTTGTGGCATTGGTCTCCAACATGTGCTCTCCTTCTATTGTTTGAAAAAGTGAGGTCTTGGAGCATGATAATAATCGTCAATTAGATCTCATGGATCATCACTGGAATGAAAATCAACTGATAAGAAATACCCATGATCATAAGAATGGGTGTTGTTCTGCACATGCACAGATAGATCGGAAAAAAACAGTCTGGCAACTCATGGTAACTGCTTTAGAATCCAGAAAACTCGCCCTGATGGTGATACCCGTAGGAATGAACTGGAAACTGTCTCAAAACATGCGCTCTGGTCTCTAGACTGATCTTGATGACTGTCGGGCTAAGGTTTCGATCTCTGAAACTTCACATGTCACCCCCTGGGGGTTTGTTGTTAAGCCCTGAATAATGGCTCATTACCCCTTAATTAGGGAATATTACATTAGTAATTTTATTTTATGTATGTCGGCTTTAGTCCATTAGTTTTAATTGTACCTCCTAGTCTCTTATATATATCAAGGAGACATTTTCATTTTGAATCATCTTGTAATTGTACATTTATGTGGGCATGAGGTTTCCTCCTCGAAGAGGCTTATTGTCTGAGTTTCTCTCTTTTTCAAAGTGTTGAGTACTTATTCTGAGGTTTTCTATGCTATATTGATATTTGGTTCTTAACATATGGTATCAGAGCTCAAGGTCTTGGGGTTTCGCTACTACATCTAAGACACCTTGGAATTTTCTCTATAAAAAAAATTATGCAATGTTTTAGAAGGAACGACTTGGAGGATATTTAGTAGACAGATTAAGGTACGTTGGGTTAAAATTTTAGCTCTTGAGGCCTTATACTTTCGAAGATATAACCTGTGCAAGATAGGGTTATGGAATCATCCTGAGTTGAGTCATTGTGGAAGTTTCTCTATAAAAACAATTATGTAACGTTGCAAACCCTGAACTCTAGAGGCTATTCAAAGAAATTAGTAAGGTATCTGTGGTAAAAAAATTAGCTTCTGGGTCATCTTAAATTTGTAGATACACCCTGTGGAAGATAAGGTATCTGACTAGTCCTATTGACTAGTCTCAAGAAGGTGTTCCAGGTAAAACAATCATAACTTATTCCTAGAGTATCCAAATTGAGTGAGATTAGTTTCATTGGATAGTGGACAGCCTGTAGTATTTCTGGTATGAGTTTCAGAATTTTATATCATTCATTTTGTGCGAGTAACACTATACAAGTGAGATCTCGTGGAAAATCCAAAAATCAGCAAGTTGTGGGGAAGTTACCGTAAATTCCACTTGGCACATCCAAATTTGATCAGACCTGTGGCATTGCAGAGAATAAATATCAGAGAACTACAAAAAAGAAAGTTTCATACATAAAAGGGCTGAAACGTTGGAGATACAACAAAAGAAAGATTGTCTAGCAGAACCACCTAAAAATCAAGGTTCAAAAGTGATACTCAGCCAACATGCCACCCAAAAAGGGAACTTCTACACCAAATAAGCCTCCAAAAAATCATAATTAGACTCTTGATGGAGGTGAAGAAATGTGTAGGGACATAAATTATTTACAAAAGAAGACAGTAACAAAAGATGAACTACAAGAGATGGAAGCTAAGTTAGAGGAAATAAATACTACGATGGATGGTTAAAAGAGGAGATCATGGAAGGATTGAAAAAATTTGTAATAGAGAGGACACCTGAAAGTGAAAATCTATCCTATGAAATTAATGATGAGGACACATGGAAGGTGAATCAAGAATGGAGAAACTCTAACTTTGGGTTGAAGACCAACCACGTTCCTAAGATCAATATGTGGAAGTTTGATGGCAAGGACCCTATCACATGGATACTTCAAATGGAGAAATTCTTTGATCTACATAGTTCCACATACACAAAAGGTACAAATTGTTTCTTTATATTTATAACCCAATCAATTTGTATGGTATAGATGGCTTTTTTCTCGTAAATCACTCGTCACTTGGACAATTTTCACAGAAAAAATGATAGCACACTATGAGGATACAAGAAGCAATACCTTCTTTAGCCAATTGATAAATCTCAAGCAAAAGGATTTAGTTACAAAGCACATTGAGAACTTCCAAAGATTGAATATAAATTAGTTACAAAGCACATTGAGAACTTCCAAAGATTGAATATAAAGGTAACATATATTCCAGATAAGCACTTGATTGATGTGTATTCATAAGAACTTTAAGAGATAATATCTCAACATGAGGTTCGCTTTGGGAACCCAAATCATTGGAGAATGCATTTAGGGTGGCAAGAAATGCTGAAAGTAAAAATATGGTTAAGTGGCTACTAGAAGGACCAATCCCAACATCTATAGAGAGAACAATTGCTTCTTCTAAAACATCTCAACCTACAAGGTTGACACCTCAACAATTGATAAGAAAGAAAAGGTTTATATGAATTCAGACATCAGTATAATAAGGGACATAAGTGGTGAGAAGAAATTATTCTACATAGATTGTAAGAGGAAGAAGAACATGAACATGCAGGAATAAGAACCATCTCAAGATGAAACGTAGAATCAATTTCATATGAATAGTTGAGTCCCAATGACATCGTAAAATGCATTACCGGAATCAAGACTCCTCAAACCCTCAAGACCTAAGAATATATCAAAAGAAAAGGTAATAGTCCTAACTGATTATGGCAGTACTTACAATTTCATTCACTATAAATTAGCCAAAGATCTCAATTTCTTTGTATATCCAAGACCAGAGTTTCAAGTAATAATTGCAGATAGAGGAACTACTCAATTGCTCAGAAAATGCAATAAGATCAATCTTACTATGGGGGAATATGTAAATGAATAGTCCACTGATTGCTATACCCATGGTTGGTGATGATGTTGTACTAGGAATCCAAATGGTTACAACTAGAACAATGGATTCTAATTTTCAAGAAATTTTCATGAAATTTTCATTGGAAGGAAAAGAAATTGAGCTAAGAGGTAATACTGTAGGAAACCCACTAAGGTGATAAGATTTAATGGCATTGAAAAAATTATTGAAAAAAGGGGAATCAAGGTACATGCACAACCATGTCTACTAGATGTTGGAAACATTTAATATCTATTCCTGTAGATCTCCAAGGATCATTGATAAGCATTCCAAAGCATTTGAAGATATCTCTGTACAGTCTTCCACCCACTCAAAATCAAGACTGATATTCACCTAATTCCTCGAGTGTTCCTCCTAACATCAAACATATTGATTCCATGCCTTAAGAGTGAAATTGGAGCACATGAAGAAGAATGTTAGAGGTTGGCATTATTAGACCTAGCCAAAGTTCTTGTGTAATGTCCCTACACGAGCCTCCCAAATGTAAACTGACATGAAATGAATTGTAATATGTGTTATATAGCCATGGAGCCCAAGTTTGTATAAGGCCTATGGGTTTATGTGGATTATAGGCCAATGAGCCTAAGGGTTGTAGGCCAATGGCTTGATTTTGTACTTGTATGTATGCGGCACATTAATAAATATAGACACCAAGTGCATCACCATGATGAATGAGTGATGGGAATCATCACAGAGGGCAAGTTCAATGTAAATCAATAGATCTAAAAATATAATCACCACAAATACCGAATACAATAACAGATCCACGAGCAAGATAGAAGAAACCACACAATATTATTATCAAACCCTTGAGGTAGGGCAACACCATACAATGGATCCATTATGGAAGGGATCCTCTCATAATTTCCTCTTCGAGGGGCATCTCCTATTGAGCTATCACTCCACAATATAATATTTCCTTTCATGTCTCATTACATTTACTTGAACCCTTTATATAGTGCTACCATTACCTAAGAACATTCTAGAGGAGGAATTCTAGAAGTAGAACCTTCTAAGAAGTCCTTCACATTTATTATATCTAATTACCCATTTATTATATCTAACTATCATAGGGGTCTATTTAATAATATAGTGGACCTAGTCCACCTGTGCATTGAATGACTCCTCCACTATTATCACTATGGGTCTCCGGGGCCTCCTCTACTACCTCTCCTCTAGATACCTTTTACATTCCATCCCCTATGAAAGCATTGTCCTCAATGCCTTTTATGATGGTCTACAACCACTGTGTATCCCAGGTGGATAATTGTGGACCATAATTTTGAAGAACACTAAAGAACCAAGGTCCCATGTAGAAAGGAAATCCACCATGCTGAAGCAGTCCAACCACCATTGTAAGTCTAGGTCTCAAGGTCCAAGTGCTCATGTGAACTCCCCATGGAAGATTTTTGGAACTCCAATAACCAACTCCAAATGATGCCCAAAGACTGACACACATACCTATGTGGATCCAAATAAAGATCCATCCACATAGTGGAAAAAATGGTCGTAGCGTAATCTGAATGAATATACCATTGTAGAATATGTAGACTAAAGTCGGGTAACTAGCTCCTGATCGGGACATTGATGTTCTCTACGTTAAGGTGGAGTAGAGTCATCAAATAAAAATATGAAAGTGGTTACATCCTAAATGACAATTATCCATATATCAATCATCACACCGCTCTTCAAAAATCATACCAAGCATATATTTCAGTTATATTCATCTCTGAGTCTCTCCATAAGAAATCTCTCCTGTATGTTATTCAATGAATCTTGAATACTGCAAAAACCATCATTGAGGCCGGCCTCAGGAGGCGCGCCCTGGGAGGCCATGTACAAATGCATCCATATGTCATCCAATGTGTGAAATAATTGGTCTTTGAATGATTCAAGATTTTCTTTTAGGTTTTGAGAAGAAGAATATCTGGTAATCTCATGAACTCACCCAATAAGTTACGGCAGAAAATCGTAACTTTTTCTGGAAAACCTCAAAAATTTGTCGAAGTTAAAATGTCTATAACTTCACTTCCTTTCTGACCAAGCTCGCTGATATTTTTTTTTAAATTGGTGAAATTTGAGAGGAGCTCAAATTCAATCTATTTTGACAAATTCGGCCCGTGATGTTACATAAATATGAAGAAAAATAGGGACCGCGTCACAACCATGAAAAACCGAAAATTGCAGATTTTAAAACTTCAATATGTTGACTTCCTGGACCACAGCTTTGGACGATTTTTTTCAACTTGGGTGTTTTTCTGAGAGGAACTCAGGACTACAACCTGATTTCACAAATTTTAAAACAAAAATATACTTGAAAACTTTGAGAATGTCGCGGTCCTCTTTTTCTTCTAATTCGTAAAATCTGCAAAAAATAAAAATATTTGCTCACAATGTCTGCCACAGTGCTTTCATACCAATTGTTAAGAACCTGAATAGATCTAAAAATATAATCACCACAAATACCGAATACACAATTAGATCCAATGAGCAAGATAGAAGAATCCACACAATATTATTATCAAACCCTTTGAGGTAGGGAAACACCATACATCGGACTATATTATGGAAGGGATCTCCTGTTTCATCACTTTACTCTTCGAGGGGACATCCTTCATTGAGAGCCACTACTCCAAATACAATACTTTCCTTCATATCCCAATACATTGCTTGAACACCTTTATATAGGGCTACCATCACCTACAACATTATAGCGATGGAATTTTCTAGAAGTAGAATCTTCTAAGAAGTCCTCTACATTTATTATATCTAACACTACTCCATTTATTATATCTAGCCACCATAGTGGGCCTTATTTATCAATATTTATAGTGGACCTTAGTCCACTCCACATTGAATGACCTCCACTATTATCACTATGGGCTCCTTCCAACCTCCTCACTACCTCTCTAGATACCTTATAGCAAGGAATTCAAGCCAGGCAGTAAGGTGGGAAGAAGGGCTAAGTGTTGAGCCTAAGGGCTAAGCCTAGGGGCTTAAGCCTTGGGAATAATATTTTATTATTATTCCAAAAATCCACATGAATTATGTGAATGTGACGTTTTATCCTAAGTTCTTAGGGAAGGATGAAGGACTGCCAAATGGGAAGGAATGCATGCTGAATGGAACGCATGCAGTTCCATGGGTGACAAGTGTCAACCCTGGTGCATGCGAATAAAATGGCCAAGATGAGTCATGAGAGGGGTTCCTCGCCCATTCCACCCGACTGCATGAGCATGTACGAAGCTCTGAGTAGTACGACCAACCTGAGCTTTGCAGAGAACCCTTGTGCTTCCCTGTGAGCCGAAAATCCTATGTTTGACTCTGAAAAACCATGTATAACCTATGTTTTGAAAGCTAAGAAGCATGTGTTCGTTTCGGAAAAGGTCAGGTTCACCCTCTCCATTCTGGGTTGTGGAACATGTGTCATTCACTACGTGGATTGTTTGTCACATGTTCCCAAGAACCAACACTGTGAGACCCTACGCCATTGCTAAGCCTATTTGGGAAGCTCGTATTTGTTGTTCCAGTTGGCGGTGGTGGCCACGCAGAGCTGGACTGCGCGTGGCTTGTTGGCCAGTTCAAGTTTTGATTGAGCCTGTGTATGACCTCTGTCTAGGTGAGGGAGGTGACTATTGTTGGAAGAAGCAGGTTGTCAGGCCTGTGAGCAATTCTCTCTAGGTGAGAGAGTTTATTGGGAAGTGGTTTCTTCCAGAGAGTGTCCAGCACTAGCTTCGAGCTCTGAGACTTCCTGAT